>SJYC01142037.1:0-99428 GCA_006408675.1 Madoqua kirkii
TCCACGCCTCAGTGAAGTAACCGCTGGCTTGTCCCTGAGCCACATTGGTTAGCCAAGGGATCTGAAACCGGTGGAAAAGTCCCTTCAGCCAAATGGGACTCAGTGTCAAACCCCACCGTTAGCACTGACTCGGCAGCCTTGACCAGCTGTGACAGGAGGCGCCATCTGAAAAGCGCTCCCAGGGCTGGCTGCATGCAAGCTGAGTCCCGAAGGTCAAAGGGAGGAGAAGAGCTCCTGGTGGAGGGAGTAACCTGGGCAATGAAGGTGGGTGGGGGAGAGGGCGAGCGTCATGGCCATCTGGGAAACTTGGGTAGGTATTTGTAGTTTTAGTCGCTCAGTGGTCGGCCTCTTCATGATCTCATATACTGTAACCCGCCAGGCTCCTCTGTCCATGGAATTCTCCATGCAAGCATGGGACTGGGTAGTCATGCCTTTCTCCAGGGGATCTTCCTGACTCAGGGACAGACTCTGCATCTCCTGCATTGCAGGCAGATTCTTTACCATCTGAGCCACCAGGCAAGCCAGTTCTCCCAAAAAATCACAGAGGGAATTGCCTATTTGTATTGTCCTTTCTCCGGTTATTACTATTATGATTATCATCGCTATTCTTAAGTAATATTTAGCCACGCTCTGGTATACATATTAGAAAGCAGCTCAGTCTTCTGGGGGGGAAAGCAGCATGGCATAGTGGTTATAATATGGACTCGAGCCGAAATACTTGGGTTCAAATCCCAGCTCTGCATTTTACTAGTTACAGGACCGTAAGCAAAATTAACTTCTCACATCCTCTGCGTCCTCCTCTGTAAGATGGAGGTGACTGTAATAGTCGATAGTGATGTTTAAGTGAGTTCATGTTTCTTAAGAGCTTAGCACGGTAACTGGCAGGCACAGAGTAAGCAGTGTGCTTACTTGTTGGATAAATAAGGAAGTATATTTTAGATATTTGCTCAGAAACTTACTGTTTTCCTTCCAGCTATTCAACAACAAGCTATCAATGCTCTCATTTATCTCCAGTCTACTTACATTGCAGTTTGCTTGGCTGCTCCACCGCAGAGCTAGTCATAGAAAATGCAGACGATGGGGGTGCGGAGGGTCAGGAGATGTGAGTTCTGGTCCCGTCTCTGCCATTGCCCTGCACTGTGACCTTGAACATGACAGAGTCTCTGTCTAAGCCTCAATTTTTCCCTTCTGTAAAGTGAGAAAGTTGAACAGATGATGTCAAAGAGCTCTTCCAGCCTGAAGCCCCGAGTATTGGTGACCTGTGAGTGGCTTTCCCTAGAGGGACAGGCAGGGGACCAGCACCTACCACACTCCAGGCACTGCCGGGCCCTCTCCTCACATGCTGTCTGCTTGTGGTCCTCACGGCAACCTGGTAAAGCAGGAATTTTATTCCCACATTACAGTTGGAGGTGCCAGAGCTCTGGGAGATGTGGCCAGCTGGTCACTCAGCTGATAAGGATCACAGGCAGATCTCCAACAGGACTGCCTGTCTCCAAGCATTCTCTGCCCGTTAGACCGCCTTCCTCTCAGCAGGGGTTCCGCAAAGCTTTAACGAAGGAGTGAGTGAGTGAGTGAATGAACAAAAGCATCCTTACTCACTTTTACTTGGGGAAGCTTCTCCTCTATCTCGTCTTTTAAGTAGCTACACTTTGGAGCTTGACAGATTGGTTAGAATCCTGCCTTTGGCACATGCTAGCTGTGTGACTTGAGACACATTATTTTACCTCTCTGGGACTGTTTCCTAGTCTTTAAAAGAGGGATAGTAATTCCTACTTCATACAGCTATCTTGAGGCTTGAAGGAAGAGCATGTGTGAAACATTAGTACAGTGACTAGAATCTAGGTAATCGCTAAAAATAACATAACTCCTTGATTGTGGTTGTATAAATCAGTGGTTTTCAGATCTCGAAATGTCAAGGAAAAGCCAAATTTCAAAAGAAAAGTTGCCAAATTTGTATTTTGCTATTTGTAAGCTGACAAAGAGTAGAATTAGCATATTGTCACACAGTTAATTGATAACAGTAACTAGAGTCTGCCCAGAACTAAGCTGGTTCTCACAACCAACCAACCGCTTGATTACCTAACTCTTGCAGAGAGCTGCCAGGGTCAGCCCTTTACCAGTCTGGTTTAGATACACATTTGCCAAAGTGAAGTTTGGAAACTCCTTTAAGTCAGCACCAAAAGGCTGAAACTAGCTGGGGGAGGAGGGCAGGAGATAGGTGCTGACCAGCCTGGCCTCCTTGGCAGGGCCCTCCAGCTCTGCCAGATGGAAATGTCTCTGAACTAGGAGTCAGAAGAGGTAGTTTTAGCCTCAACTCTCCTTCCTATTTGGAGAAGGCAATGGCACCCCACTCCAGTACTCTTGCCTGGAAAATCCCATGGATGGAGGAGCCTGGTAGGCTGCAGTCCATGGGGTGGCTAAGAGTTGGACACGACTGAGAGACTTCACTTTCACTTTTCATTTTCATGCGTTGGAGAAGGAAATGGCAACCCACTCCAGTGTTCTTGCCTGGAGAATCCCAGGGATGGGGGAGCCTGGTGGGCTGCCATCTATGGGGTCGGACACGACTGAAGCAACTTAACAGCAGCAACAGCTCCTTCCTATTTACTATGTGACCTTGAACATGTCCCTTCTTTGCCGTGAGCCCCAGTTGACTCCTCTCTAAAGTAAGGATTGCTGCAATAGCCATACTGGGCCAACCTCTCAAGGTCGCTGTGAAGACTGGGCACCACAAAGGGTGGAATGCAAATGATAGCCTGCTCTGTGCTGTTTACATATGAAGGATCAGCACCGCTCCGCTATCTGCAGTGAAGGCAGCTGAGGCCAGAGCTGGGAGGGGCAGGGGCAGAATCAGATTTTGAGGGTGTGAACCCTAGAGGATGGTGAAGTCATTGTCACGCATCTTTTGTTCCCGGGCTTCCAACCTGGAGGGTTTTACCCAGTGACAGCCTGGATTTGTGGGGGACACAGGTGACATGAATTGTAGGAAAGTGATGACAGAGTGAGAGTTCCAAATGAAACCAAATTCTATTCATTGATTTTACACTAGTTATTAAATATGTTGAGAGGGAGAAAATAGTGAACTGAAATTGGGGTTGGTTAGCAACTCACACTGGAGAAGGCAATGGCATTCCACTCCAGTACTCTTGCCTGGAAAATCCATGGATGGAGGAAACTGATAGGCTGCAGTCCATGTGGTCACAAAGAGTTGGACACAACTGAGCAACTTCACTTTCACTTTTCACTTTCATGCACTGGAGAAGGAAATGGCAACCCACTCCAGTGTTCTTGCCTAGAGAATCCCAGGGATGGGGGAGGCTGTCGAGCTGCCGTCTGTGGGGTTGCATAGAGTCAGACATGACTGAAGCGACTTAGCAGCAGCAGCAGCAACTCACACCTGTGCTGTATTGAGTTGTGGGTTCAGTTGGGTATCATTACAAAATTTAATTATAAATTGCTCTTCACTGGCATGTGCATGTGTATTTATTTCAAGAGACAACCTTTCAAGGTAGTTCAACCTTGCAAGATAGTCAATTAAAAAAAAAAAATGTGTCTCCCATAACACTGCTACAACTAAGCCTGAAATGGCTCAACCACTAGTTCGTAGGGCTATCAAAGTGGAGCTTAGGGCCTTTGCAGGGGTGCTAAAGCCATGGGACACTTTATAAATCTCTCCAAGTAGACAGGAGTTGCCCAAAGGATGGAAGGAAGCCAGTCTCTTTCTCAACCCTCTCTGAACCTTGCAAAGTTCTTGTGCTCAATGGGACTCCTCACCTGAAAAGGGGTTCCATTCTTACTACCTACCCAAATTCTGATAGTAA
Organism: Madoqua kirkii; assembly: GCA_006408675.1. Classification (NCBI taxonomy): domain Eukaryota; kingdom Metazoa; phylum Chordata; class Mammalia; order Artiodactyla; family Bovidae; genus Madoqua; species Madoqua kirkii. Next base: position 3,822 of record SJYC01142037.1, read on the forward strand.
GCTCATACTGCTTGGCCCAATAGTAACACTTGAATGGACATAAGCAAAGATATTTGTACAAAGATGTTCCCCTGCAGCACTAAAGGATGGGGACAAGCTCAAAGCTACCTGTAAGGGCTGGTTAAATCCAGTAGGGTCACTCCATACAGGAAAATGGCATGTCCCCTTTAGAAACAGGGGTGGCCATCCAGGCATATGGATGTGAAAGGTACCTGTGATATTATAAGTGGGAGGGGGGGACAGATTAGAAAGCAATATAAATAGATTGCATCTTAAAAAAAAAAAAGAAGAAGAAGAAGTGTGTGACCACACACACATGCAGAAAACACCCAGAAAGGTATTACTTGTGATTCTTTGGGTAGTGGGGACACAAGGGTTTTTATGATTTCCTTTAATGCTTTTGTGTGTTTTAGGTTACTCACAAAAATTTCTTAAGTACCTGCTAGAAAAACATCCTCCCCTTGGAATAACTTACAGGGTTGTAGGGAAGAGACAGAATCAACAAGTACACAGTTAATTCCTAGTGCTGATGAGTGCTGGGGAGAAAATGAGGTCGTTAATGTGAGAGAAACTGACTGGGGGAGGATGAGCCCAGACTTAGCAGGGGTGAAGGCGGCTCTATAGAGAAGCCGTTTAACGAGACCTGAAAAATAAGAAGCCCTGAGATGAAATCTGGGCCAGGGGTGTTCTAGGAAGGGGGGACAACTAATGCACAGCCTCTGAGATGGAAAAGAACTGTGTGCAATAACCATGCATTATTTCTATAATAGAAAAATAATTGTTCAGATCCGCTCGATCCATTCAGGAAACAGAGGACATTTCGGAATCTTCCTGCGGCAGGGGCCCGATCAGAAAGCAGGAGGAAGAAGCCTGGGGCCCTGAGGAAGGGGCCTCCAGCTACCACGGAGAGTGATGCTCTAAAGAGGACTCTCCCAAGAGGCCAACTCACATTGCCTTGCTTTCTTTAAGGCCGTTTTCCCTTTACATTTTGACATTTCTGAAAGCAGAAGGTGTCTTATAATCAATGTGCCATTTAGACACATTGTGCGTTTTTTTCTTTTTCTCAAAAGGGCTACCACGGAATTGACGGTGTCCTTACAACTGCTGGTGTCTTTGGACTGATGAAATAACAGTGGTATATGCAGGGGATGCTAAGAAGACCAGCCTTGGGAAGTAGAAGGACTTTGGTGGAGGTTGATGTTTCCTCCTAGAGGGGGAGCCTGGTGGGACCACAAGGATGGACTGTGCCATCTGCATTTCTGTGCCCCGCCTCCAAACGCAGCCGTAGCCCAGCCTTGTGCAGGGCCCCGGGCAGCAAAAATGCCTACAAGTGTGTCCCTGGTGGACTCTCAGGGAGCAACTAGAAAGGGAGAGGGGCCTGTAACCAAGCAAGTACAACTGTATCGTGTAAATACCAGGATAAGGAGAAGCTCTGGAAGCTGGAGGAGCCAGAGGTGGTACCCTTGACTGCTTGGGTGGGCGGGGAAAGCTTCTGAAGAGATTACTGGGCAGAAAGGGCATCCAAAACAAAGAGGCGGAGGCACAGGCCAGTATCTGCAGGTAATGGTGTGGAACGACGGTGGCCAGGCAGGGCGTACACGGACAGCACCCCTCCTCTGGAGGCTCTGCTGGACCTTGTGTGCATGTCAGAGGAACTGGAGACCTGGAGAGATATGAAGCCAAGAAGTGACATGGTGACATGCCGTGATGTCCAGAATCGTAGATATCCATCACAGGAGGCTATTTAAATTAATTAAAATTAAATAGCATTTTTAAAAAGCCATGAGAATACTTGAAAAAAAAAAGTTAGATTCAAACCTCAGTTGTCAGTCGCACTGGTCACCTTGGCAGATCTCTGCAGCCACATGTGACTGGTTAGATGTATGGACAGTACAGATACAGAACTTGGTCTTGACAGGAATTTCTTCTGGACAGCACTGCTTTCAAAGGCTCCCCTAGGGCTGGGCAGGTGGGCAGATGGACAGACGGAAGAAGTAGCAGTGGCCGTGGTGCTTACTGTGTGCCAGGGACCACCTACGTGTTTCTCACGTGTTCTGCCTTGAACCCTCACCACGCCCCCCAGAAATATACACAGGTCCACTCAGCAGGCAACTCTGGGGACCACTGATATCAGCTTTTACCAACCTTTTCCCTGACTGGATTCTGGCCTCTTCTCAATCCTAGCTCCTATTACTTGTGTTTTCAAAGAGTGTTGGAGCCTTCCTTAACTTTGCGAAAAAGGTCACCAACTCAACAACTCATGGTTGCCTAAGAAGATGCTAGGTGGCCATCCTCCACATTTCATGAGTGCCATGCATCTTCAAAAGGAAGTATCTCCAAATATCTAACCCAGGTTTCCAATTAATGACCACAGCTATTGGCCTGTTTCTTCTGTTTAATATTTTCCCCCACAGAAAATGGAGGTTGTAGCATACTAAGTAGAGGTTGTAGCATCTACTTCTGCTTCATTAACTACACTAAAGACTTTGACTGTGTGGATCACAGCAAACTGTAGAAAATTCTTCAAGAGACAGGACTACCAGACCACATTACCTACATCCTGCAAAATTTCTATGGAGGTCAGGAAGCGACAGTTAAAACTGGACATGAACAGCAGACTGGTTCAAAATTGGAAAAGAAGTACGTCAAGACTGTATATTGTCATCCTGCTTATTTAACTTACATGCAGAGTACAGCATGCAAAATGCCAGGCTGGATGAAGCACAAGATAGAATCAAGATTGATGGGAGAAATATCAATAACCTCAGATATGAAGGAGATCAACCCTCGGATTTCTTTGGAAGGAATGATTCGAAAGCTGAAACTCCAGTACTTTGGCCACCTCATGCGAAGAGTTGACGCATTGGAAAAGACTTTGATGCTAGGAGGGATTGGGGCCAGGAGAAGAAGGGGACGACTGAGGATGAGATGGCTGGATGGCATCACTGACTCAATGGATGCGAGTCTGAGTGAACTCTGGGAGTTGGTGATGGACAGGGAGGCCTGGCGTGCTGCAATTCATGGGGTCGAAAAGAGTCAGACATGACTGAGTAACTGAACTGAACTGAACTGAACTGATGCAGATGACACCACTCTTATGGCAGAAAGTGAAAAGGAACTAAAGAGCCTCTTGATGAAGGTGAAAAGGAGAGTGAAAAAGCTGGCTTAAAACTCAACATTCAATAAACTAATATCATGGCATTAATTTCCATCACTTCATGGCAAATGGATGGGGAAACATTGGAAACAGGAAGAGACTATATTCTTGGGCTCCAAAGAATGGTGACTGAAGCCATGAAATTAAAAGACACTTGCTCCTTGGAAGAAAAGCTATGACCAGCCTAGACAGCATATTAAAAAGCAAAGACATTGCTTTGCCGACAAAGGTCAGTATAGTCAACGCAATGGTTTTTTCAGTAGTCATGTGTGGATGTGAGTGTTGAACCATAAAGAAGGCTGAGCACTGAAGATTTGATGCATTTGGACTGTAGTGCTGGAGAAGACTCAGGAGAGTCCCTTGGACCGCAAGGAGATCCAACCAGTCCATCCTAAAGGAAATCAGTCCTGAATATTCTTTGGAAGGACTGATGCTGAAGCTGAAAGTCCAATACTTTGGCCACCTGATGCCGAGAACTAACTCATTGGAAAAGTCCCTGATAGTGGGAAAGAGTGAAGGCAGGAGAAGGGGATGACAGAGGATGAAGTGGTTGGACGGAACCACCGAATCTATGAACATGAGTTTAAGTAAGCTCCAGGAATTGGTGATGGACGGGGCAGCCTGGCCTGCTGCAGTCCATGGAGTCGCAAAGAGCTGGACACTAATGAGCTACTGAATAACAACAACAACATACTAATACGGGCTTATTCTGTACTAGGCACTGTTTCAAGCACTTTCCAGACTAACTCATTTAATCCTCATAAGAACTTTATGAGTTTTCTATTATTTCCCCCATTTTACACATAAGAGAAATGACTGAGTCTTGGAGAGATGCCATAACTTGCCTAAAGTCATCCTTTGTTCAGCTAGTAAGTGGTGGTCCTAGGATTTGAACATAGACTGTCTGACCCTGGAGTCCAGTTCTTAGCCATGGCGTGCCCATCATCAATCTTATGGAGCTAGAAGACAGCTGCTAAGTGTTCTTTCCACCTGTTTTGGCTGGGGTGGTATGAGAACTTGATTCTGTGCCAGGAAACCTTGGCTGAGTGTTATGCCCAGTCATAGCACAAATGCCTGACATTTGGAGCGCCCTTTATGTCATCTTTTGACTACTCCTCTGCCAGGAGTAGTTAGAGCAATGGCCATCCTACAGTTATACCATTTTCTGGTTTAGAAAGCACCTTCATTTGCATGTTCTCATTTCCTCCTCACATCAACCCTGGAGGAAAGTGAGGTGAGAACTTCAGTTTACTCAGTTTAATACAGGGAGCCCAGGGAAATGAAGGCACCTGGTTGGGACCCCTGTGTCCCTCTGGGATGTAGTTGTTTCTCAACGTCTGCTGCCATTGGTCAACGTTTCAAAGTCAAGCCAGCATGGGAGTGGGAAAGCTGTGACCCTGGGTGCCAACACTGCAGTATCCAAGGTCAGGACACAGTCTAATAAGCGGAAATCATTTCAGAAGAACTCAGAACCTCCGCTTACATTTCTGAGATGTTGCAAGACACAGCAAGTCCACAGCAAAACTACCGAAAGCCTGCCTTCTCTGCATTCCCTCCACTGCCCTTACAGACAATAGCTTCCCCTATGCCTCTTTTACAATATTTTCTATGAAATTTTCCAATAATAATACTCTTTCATAGTGAAGAGTATGTATAATAAATGTGTGTGGTTTAAAGAATGATGATAAGCCCTCCCGACCTCACCAGCTAGCTGAAGCAACAGAACGTGACGCTGCCTGCACAGTCCGGGGCTCCTTCTCAGACCCTCATCCCAAGGAACTGCTGTCGACGTGTGTTCCCAGTTTGGCCTGGCTTGGTCAGCTCCGGCCACTGCAACAACACACCATAGACTAGGTAGATTATAAACAGAAATTTTATTTCTCAGAGTTATGGAAGCTGGTATAATTTCCAAAGTCAGCGCACTGGCAGACCCAGCGTCTGGGGAGAGCCCACTTCCTGGTTCGTAGACAGCCTTCTTTTCACTGTAACCTTCCGTGGCAGAAGGGGTGAGGGAGCTGGGATCTCTTTTGTAAGGACACCAACCCCATGCATGACCTGATCACCTCCCAGAGGCCCCATCACCTAATTCCATCACACTGGTCGAAACCTATGAATTTTGAGGGACATAATGTAGTTTATAATGTAGCCCTGTAATTTTTTTAAAAGGTAAATATAATACAGTCCTGGACCATTTCCCACCCCTTTCAGAGGGCCCAGGTGGAATCTTTTTTCATTTAAAAGAAGTAGAAGATTAGGGACATTACTGCACACACACACGTTGAGAGGAGGTGGGGAGGAGCTTCCTCGTAAATTTCTTTATTACATTTATTTATTTATTTGGCTTTACCGAGTTGTCACTGGGGCCTGTGGAGTCTACTTCCCCAACCAGGGATTGAACCTGGGCCCCCTGCGTTGAGAACACAGTTTCTTAGCCACTGGACACTAGGGAAGTCCTGGTAAGCTTATTCCTGGAGCAGTTTGTCACCGTGTCACCTGAAGCAAAGCCTCTTCACCATGTGGACTTCTGAGCTTAGAAGGGACTGGGATTTCCTATGGTTGTCATTTATTCTAAAGATACTAATTGAGTCTTTGCTGTTTCAAGCGGTGTCCTAGGTACAGGGATGTGGTGGGAAAATCCTTGACCTCCAGGAATTTACTGTCTGCTGCTGCTGCTAAGTCGCTTCAGTCATGTCCGACCTTGTGCGACCCCGTAGATGGCAGCCCACCAGGCTCCCCTGTCCCTGGGACTCAGCAGGCAAGAACACTGGAGTGGGTTGCCATTTCCTTCTCCAATGCATGAAAATGAAAAGGGAAAGTGAAGTTGCTCAGTCGTGTCCGACTCTTCATTACCCCTTGGACTGCAGCCCACCAGGCTCCTCCATCCATGGGATTTTCCAGGCAAGAGTACTGGAGTGGGGTGCCATTGTCTAGGAGGGGTCTTATCCCTGCTCCACCACTGTCTCTCCACTCTCCCTTTGTCACTGACTTACTCATCTTCAAATCTTGGGGTGGGGATAAAATCTATTGATAAATATCAAAGTGCTTGGAAGACCTGAGGCAGATCCTGGCTGACTTGCTTGTAACCAGTGCAACCCCTGAAATGAGGTGTGTATGTCACAGAAAGGGTTTGGAACTTTGGGTACTCACACCTGCAGTTACTCGGCTCTGCCACTAGATGTCAGTGCTTTGTTGGAGGGGGTCAGGGAGCTTAGGGTGATGCACTTTTAGACTAAAGTTGTGAAACGTGCAAAATAACTGCTTACTGTGTCCTAGTTGCTGATCTGTTATATTTTTATGTCATTCAATGCTCATAAAAACTGTAAGAGTTAAGCATTGCTCATAGAAACCGTCATCCCCATTTTACAGACAAGGAAACTGGGGCTCAGGAAAGGGGTATATAAGTGGCAGTCTCGCTTTTCCGATGATCCACCGGATGTTGGTAATTTGATCTCTAGTTCTTCTACCTTTTCTAAATCCAGCTTGAACATCTGGAAGTTCTCAGTTCACATACTGTTGAAGCCTGGCTTATCAGGTGGTCTGGTATTCCCATCTCTTTCAGAATTTTCCACAGTTTATTGTGATCCACACAGTCAAAGGCTTTGGCATAGTCAATAAAGCAGAAATAGATGTTTTTCTGGAACTCTCTTGCTTTTTCAATGATCCAGTCAATGGATATTGGCAATTTTATCTCTGATCCTTCTGTCTTTTCTAAATCCAGCTTGAACACCTGGAAGTTCTCAGTTCAAATACTGTCGGAGACTGGCTTGGAGAATTTTGAGCATCACTTTGCTAGTTTGTGAGATGAGTGCAATTGTGCGGTAGTTTGAGCATTCTTTGGCATTGCCTTTCTTTGGGATTGGAATGAAAACTGACCTTTCCCAGTCCTGTGGCCACTGCTGAGTTTTCCAAATTTGCTGGCATATAGAGTGCAGCACTTTCACAGCATCATCTTTTAGGATTTGAAACAGCTCAGCTGGAATTCCATCACCTCCACTAGCTCTGTTCTTAGTGATGCTTCCTAAGGCCCACTTGACTTCACATTCCAGGATGTCTGGCTCTGGGTCAATGATCACACCATCATGGTGATCTGCTTATATTGTACAAGTTAAACAGTTTAATAAACCATTTTTATCTATATCATCTAATTCAATGCAAACAGTTATTCTTTGAAGGAGAGTTTTTAATCTCCATTTAAGGATGGGGAAAGTGAAGATCAAAGAAATTCACTCATTTCCCAAGTTTTGGAGCTGGGATTAGAAACCAGGTCTTTCTAGCTGCAATACCTCATTCTTTTCATGCTGAAATTGCCTGGAGATGATAAGGATGGGCTTCATAATGGTTTTCAATGGCCACGAGACATGACTTGTTAACTGCATTTTGCAGATGGAGCATCTGAGCCCCAGAGGGGACCCGCCTGTCACTTGCCTGTCGCAGCACAGCTGGAACTGGGAGAGATGGGGATGAATGCAGGCCGCCGTCCACAAGCCAGTTAGTGTCTCTTTCTGCTTCTGTCACTAACGGGAGTGAGAGAGCTCCTCATTCCTGGAGGGGTGGGGCAGCTTGGAGATGACTGTCCACCAGCTCTCCTGCAGAGTGAGTGCTCCCAGGACACCTGTCTGGAGGTGACAGTAGCCAGGACCCTGCTTCCTACCTGGAGGATCCCTGGCTGTGTGGAGTGGAGAAGAGCACACAGGTGCCTTGCTTGAAGCAAATTCCTAGGGAGTGATGAGCAGTTGGGGGAGGAGGCTGCCAGGCGTGAGAGGCCAGGTGAAGGGTCCTGGGGGCAGAACCATGTTTGGCTTTGAGGAGAGGGGGGAATCACGAGAGATGAGCAGAGCAGGGTGTGATGTGATCAAACAGTATATGTGAAAGATGACTCTCACTGAGCCGGGTGGGAGAGATGTGGGAAACCCACACGGAGGCTATGGAAGGTGCAGACCCAGGGGCCTGGGCAGCCCGGAAGGACAGCGGACGACCCTGAGGACAGTGGATCCTGTGAGTTGAGAATAACCCCTGAGTCTTGGTCTCATGCTTGGTTTTTTGCAGCCTTCATCAGTTATAGGATAAACACCTCCCTTCTTCTCGGGGCTCAACCTGTAGCTACCAGTTCAGCCTACCTTGGGTCACCGTCTTCTTGGTTTCACTAAGTTATCTGCATAAATTGAGGTTTAACTTGCTTGTGGTTGGTCTGCTAACTCATAATTGCAGTCCAGGTGGTATTCATTCATGAAAGCCTCTTCATGTTTTATATCAGATTTGAAAGGCAAAGGAACTTGTCATGTAAGCCCAGTGAGGAGTTTCTGGGTGAGAAATATCATCTACTGTAAACCTGAAGTTGCCAAACGGTGTTGAGCCAGATCCACACATTCACTCTCCTGTAATGTCTTGGAAATGCCACGCAGAGTGTTGATTTTTCTATTCTCAGCTTACAGGGCAAAACGACGTTCACTTTTACTATTTATTTTTGGAGAAAGTTCAGGAGGAAGGAAGGAGAAATTCCTTTGGCATATTTCAAAGAGGAAAAAAATACAACCTGACTTTTGTGTGGTGAAAATGTGGGAAATTTCAGTTTCTGAGTGTCTGTGCTGGAGGAAGCAGGCTGAGCTTTGAGTCTTGGTTCCTCGGGTCCTGCACCCAGAGAAGGGAACAGCCGGTAGGTACTGAGCTGCGCTGGAAAGTCAGCAGGCAGTTTATGTTAGAAAATTCAACTTGGGTCTCCTTTCCGGGCCTCCAGGGTCATGGACTCCAGCGGTCACGGTGAGAGAGATGCTGTCGTAGTCAACCTGACATGCCCAAAGGAAAGAAAATCTCTCCAACCGGTTAACTCCTCCAGCATGATTGGAGAAGGCAGCACAAGGTGGTGATGGGGCTCCAGGCCTCTAGACCTCTGCCAGTGATGCAGCCTGCCCTTCACGTGTCAGCCCACCTCTGCTCCCTCATCTGTAAAATGGAAATACTTAGAGCCCACTTTCAAGAACCACTGGGAGCACTCTATGAGTTGCTGAGCTACTCTTTGGTTAGTGTTAGTTGCTCAGTCGTGTCTGACTCTTGCAACCCCATGGACTGTAGCCCACCAGGCTTCATGGGAATCTCCAGGCAGGAGTACTGGAGTAGGCAGCCATTCCCTTCTCCAGGGGATCTTCCCAACCCAGGGATTGAACTCAGGTCTCCTGCTTTACTGGCAGATTTTTTTGCCACCTGAGCCAATGGGAAAGCCCTTACTCTTTACTTAGCATGTACTAAACAAATACTAATAATTGCTAATATTAGATTTGTCATTGAAATTGTATTTAAGCATAGCCAGGAACAAATTAAAAGTGTATGTGTGTGTGTGCATCTTAGAATTGGTCTTCCAAAAGAAAATAAGACGAATTTAAATGTGTGAGAAAGGAACAAATTGTTCCCTTAGAGACCGGGGGGATACCCTGGGAAATTTCCTATAAGTTGCTGAGACCATGTCTTCTCCTTGCCAAGATATTCCAGGGAACAGAGGAGAAGCCAGCCAGTGGCCCAGCTGTTGGCTTTACAGGGCCCAGGATCCATATGTTTGGCTGGGTTTGTCCTTCTGGGATCCTAGCCTGGGGGGCGGGGGGTTGCACGTCCCCAAGAGCGGCTGCCCTGGGTGCCTTCCAAACAGCTGCTTTGCTGAAAAACGGAACACAAGGGAGGTCTGAGACTCACCAGAGGAAGGGTGGATCCCAAACCCAAAGGCAAGCGATCCCAAAGCTGTGGAGGGAGAGGGGGACTCCCAGGGGCTGGCGCCCATTGCGCTGGAAGTCAGTATCGATGAGCTCCATCTGGGAACCTCCTCGGCATCAACAGCACCAAAAGTTTTACCCAGCACTTTGGTGGTACATCCTCCCGGTTCATCTTCTTGTTGCGTTGGCAGGCCTTTCTTAGTGACTGTGGACTCCGGGTCAGCCCTGGGCTGGCCCCAAGGGGAAACAGGCTGGTCATGACAATCAATAACTGGTTGATTTCTTCCCACAAGCCAGCCTGGTGCTGGGTGCTTCCTGGGGATGGTCCTCGTCACAATAGGTCTCTGAGTAGGAAAGCCGTACCCCCCACTTGAAGAGTAGAAACGGAGACCCAGAGAGGTCATGTCCCCTACGGAAAGTCACACAGCTGGGAAGAAGCAAAGCTGGGATCCAGATCCAAGCTCTGACTCTAAATCCACACTTGTAACCTCTCGCATGTGCGTGGTTGCCCTGGCAACATCTGGCAGAGGAGCAGAGATGGCACTCACAGGGCACTTCATTCGCCGTCTCTGGGTGAAACCCAAGCTGGCCTGCCTTAGAGGCTAGCTACTGTGATGGGAACACAGCAGGTGAGAAGTAAATATTGCCAGCTGGGGCCCCTCTGAGCTTCTGCAAATCAGATAAAGATACTTTGCCAGAATACTGAAATAAATTGTCATAACTGGGTGTTTTCTGGTACCTCCTAGGTAGATGTCTTTAGATAGCAAGAAGGACCAGAATTGCAGTGAGGAGCAGTTTGCACCCCTCCCATCAGGAAAACCAGCCTCAGGCAGGAAGAAAACTCCAGAGGTCGCCAGGCTCAGAGCTCTCCTGGCAGAGCGCAGCCCGGATGTCGGCCCTGGCAAGGCAACTCGTCTTGTTTTATAAACTTCCCAAGGCTGGATAATAACCGCCTCTTCTCATCACTCATTCTAGTTTATGAAAGAGCTCGAAAGAGTGCAAAGGAATGTGCACTTCCTCTTAAAGGCAGAAGTTGTAAGTTTCATTTTTGTTGGTCGAGAAGACGTGCTGAGTGCGGGGTGCTGCCCAGGGAGGCAGGGTGTGACAAGCAGGCGTTGCTACTGGGGCTTGGTTCCCGTTCTGTCCTGGGCGCCTCACCTGACCTCCCTGAGCCTCCAGGTCCTCCTGTGAAAAGGGGACGATCCTGGCTCCCTGAAAGGGCTGCCAGCAGGACTGAAGGCTGGCTCTAGGGCTCAGCTGTCGGGAGTTTCTTGACTGCAGCCCGGAGCCCGTTATTCCAAGAGTGGCCTGGCCCTGCTTCCTTACTGCTCTCCTATCCCCCATCAGACTGGACCAACAGTGCCCTGGCTGATTCAAGATCCTGGAGATGACAGCCTCCCGCCAGGCGTGGCTGGCTCTAAGCCCTCCTGCTGCACTGGGGGAGGGAATAGATGTAGCCCCGAGCTGGCTCCAGGCTCAGATCCTCTGACTCAGCCATCTCTGGGCTAATGCACAGCTTGGAGCTGGTGCAGGCCCTGCTCTGGGGCAGCCTGGAGCCGCTGGCAGCCTCGTAAATCAGGCCCCAGCCTTTGAAGCTTCCGCAGGCTCCTGGGAGAGCCTGAGAAGCTTGATCTTCTTGCCGCAGGATCTCCTCCCCCCCTGGTCTGGAGTCTGCAGGGTGACTGGGGCCTGATTTACCGAGGTCTCTGAGAGCATCAGCCCAGCCTGGGAGAAGAGGCCCAGGGAAGAATGAGTCTGCCCTGTGACCTGGTCTCCGGTCCAGTCCAGAGAGACTGTGGGAGCTGCCCTGAAAGGAGGGCTACCTCCCTCTGGGCCTATGTGGACGACAACCCCCCCACCCCTACTGGAATTTGGCCCTCCTTGCTGGAAAGATTCATCTCTTCCCTTTGGCATCCCTTCAGACAAGACTGGGGAAGGAAGGGGCTCCAGAGCGGACTCCTGGAGGAGAGAAGGTGAGGCAGGGGGTCTGGGTTTGGAGTCCGATCCAGGGCCCCAGGGCCCAGCTCCAGCATTTCCTACATGTGGCCTTGGGTAGGTCTTCTCATGTTCCTGAGCTGTGGTTTCTTTTTCTGGTGTGGAGTTGGTGAGACAGGTAAATGAGCCAGCAGATGTCAGGCCCTCTGCCCCATGACCGGCATATCCTCTGCTCTCCAACAGGGTTCTCCCAGCTCCTTTCTCCTTCCTCATGGGCCCAGCTCCACGCTTGGGTCACTGTGCAGGCCTGTGCTGCCCAGGCAGGGATCTGTGAATGACTCTACTGGACCAGTCGCTAGAACTCTATCACTCCCCATCCAGGAGCCGCTATCTACATGTGGCTGTTGTACTTTTGAAATATGGCCAGAGTGACCAAAGGACTGACTTTTATCTCATTTTGGATTAGAAATTTAAAAGTAACTGCTGCAGGTGGCTCTCGGCTACCATATTGGTCAGCGTAAGTCTGGACCGTGAGGAAGACTGACACGCCCGGCTCTGACTCATATATGTGCGACCCTGGGCAAGCCACGCCACCTCTCTGCACTTCAGTTTCCTTATCTGTAATGTATGGGCTGTTGGTACAACTACATGAGCCATGAACTGTGCCTCATTCATAGACACACATGTTCTTTATGATTATTTAGTGTTTATTGAGCTGAGAACAGAGGAGTAGGCGTGACCCCGTCTTTGGGACATTGTGCAGGTGTGATACAGAGATAAGGGGGTGATTCTAGTCTTTCCCCCAGCTTTTGCTGACGTCTAAGTCCCAGGTGGCACTAGGGGTAAAGAACCTGCCTGCCAGTGCAGGAGACGTAAGGGATGTGGGTTTGATTAGTGGGTCAGGAAGATTCCCTGGAGGAGGGCATGGCAACCCACTCCAGTATTCTTGGCTGGCGAATCCCATGGACAGAGGAGCCTCGTGGCTACAGAAGATCGGGTTGCAAAGGGCTGGACACGACTGCATCAACTTAGCATGCAAACCAGTGCCTCTCTGGCTGGGGCCTCTCTCTGCTCTGCTCTGAAGACTTTCCCAGTAGGGAGCGTAACTATGCTCAGGGTCAGCACCTCCCTGTGATTTTCCATCTTAGCAGCTTGACCCCCAGAGTTTATCATCAGACAGCATCTTGTTAGAGGCTATAGCCACCATGCAGGAGAGAGAGGATGGGGCCTTGAGTGGGGTGGGTGCTCCAGCCTTGAGGGGTTGGGGAGAGGAAAGTGGGTCCTCTCCCACCATCCTTTCAAGGTGATTTTAGTCCTCATATCTGTCACTTCATGGTCTCAAGATGGCCTCCAGAGCATACATGTTATCACCACATTTAAGTTGAGAATTGGGAGATAAGTGGTGTCACTCGCCACCCTCCCCAAACCTCCCTCTGCCAGTGGACTTTCTTTTCCATCTGATTGGCTAGAAGTGGGTCACATGATTATCATTAGCTGCAAGGGGGCTGGGAAATGGCGAAGAGAAAGCAGGCTTGTCTTGATGGCCTTAGCCACATCATGGTTTGTTGTGTAGGGCTGAGCACGTGGCTTTCCCAAACAAAACTGGGCTTGCATTAGCCTGGGGAAAAAAGGGGTCTTGGGGTTGACCGCTAATACTGCCTGCCTCAGTAACATTGCAGAATTAGTACAGCACTTTACAGTTTACCAAGACTTTTGATTTGTGAGTTTTCAAGTTTCTGAGAGAGCATAGGGGTTGGAACCCCCGATTACAGATGAGGACAACGGAGCTTTGAGAGGTAAGATGGCTTAGTGGGCCAGTAAGCACTAGATTCCAGTTTCCAGACTCTTCAGCTGCCTGCTGTGGATTGGAAAAATGGCCCCCACTGAGGGCAGGGACTAAAAGTCACTGATCTTTGTACCCCAGACATCTACCTCAATGGCCAGCTGCAAGTTAGGTGTTCTCGAACTGTCTCATGGATGCATTCATGAATGTATCACTTTAATTTGTTAGTCCTCATGCCTGTTACTGAGGATTTTAATTCATTAACTAGATCCAGGGTGCGTGGGATGGGAGTAACGGGAGTTGGCCACCTACTTTTCCTTCAAAATAAAGAAGCATCATCCCTTTCTGGGCCTGGCTGCCTGTCAGTTCCTAGCACCCATGCAAGGCCTGTGAGAAGACTGAGGTCAGGCTGAGGGGACCCCTCTCATGCGGAAATGGTTCACACACGTGACTCAGCCTCCTGACGACTCAGTCCTGAGGCCGTGAGTGCTCCCTCAGGGGACAGTGAGAAGGTCTATTGGGAAAGAGATGGGGAGCAGGAGCCAGTAACATGTGCCTAAAGAGTAAAGCTGCCTGGCTCCATCAACCCTGATAATGGTTCAGCTCAGTAAACATCACATCCGTTACCACAAACCTGGGTTAAGAACTTGAACTTGTTACTTTGAAAGCCAGACTGGCCCGCCAGACTGGGTGCTCCTCAGAGCAGTCTTTGAATCCTGACTGCATTCCCAGTGAGTGGGAATATCCCCACAGGGGATAATTATTACCCCACAGGGATGGGGTAATAGATTAGTGTTAATCTCTCGGTTGTGTCTGACTCTTTGCAACCCCATGGACTGTAGCCCGCCAGAATCCTCTGTCCATGGAGTTCTCCAGGCAAAAATATTGCAATGGGTTGCCATTCCCTTCTTCAGAGGATCTTCCCAACCAGGGATCAAACCCGCATCTCCTGCATTGCAGGCAAATTCCTTACCATCTGAGCCACCAGGGAAGCCAGGGTTAGGGTGGGTGGCTATAAAGAAGGAAAAGGACCAGCCTTTGCCTCCAAGTGGCTTTCCCAAACAAAACTGGGCTTGCATTAGCCTGGGGAAAAAAGGGGTCTTGGGGTTGACCGCTAATACTGCCTGCCTCAGTAACATTGCAGAATTAGTACAGCACTTTACAGTTTACCAAGACTTTTGATTTGTGAGTTTTCAAGTTTCTGAGAGAGCATAGGGGTTGGAAAGCCCGATTACAGATGAGGACAACGGAGCTTTGAGAGGTAAGATGGCTTAGTGGGCCAGTAAGCACTAGATTCCAGTTTCCAGACTCTTCAGCTGCCTGCTGTGGATTGGAAAAATGGCCCCCACTGAGGGCAGGGACTAAAAGTCACTGATCTTTGTACCCCAGACATCTACCTCAATGGCCAGCTGCAAGTTAGGTGTTCTCGAACTGTCTCATGGATGCATTCATGAATGTATCACTTTAATTTGTTAGTCCTCATGCCTGTTACTGAGGATTTTAATTCATTAACTAGATCCAGGGTGCGTGGGATGGGAGTAACGGGAGTTGGCCACCTACTTTTCCTTCAAAATAAAGAAGCATCATCCCTTTCTGGGCCTGGCTGCCTGTCAGTTCCTAGCACCCATGCAAGGCCTGTGAGAAGACTGAGGTCAGGCTGAGGGGACCCCTCTCATGCGGAAATGGTTCACACACGTGACTCAGCCTCCTGACGACTCAGTCCTGAGGCCGTGAGTGCTCCCTCAGGGGACAGTGAGAAGGTCTATTGGGAAAGAGATGGGGAGCAGGAGCCAGTAACATGTGCCTAAAGAGTAAAGCTGCCTGGCTCCATCAACCCTGATAATGGTTCAGCTCAGTAAACATCACATCCGTTACCACAAACCTGGGTTAAGAACTTGAACTTGTTACTTTGAAAGCCAGACTGGCCCGCCAGACTGGGTGCTCCTCAGAGCAGTCTTTGAATCCTGACTGCATTCCCAGTGAGTGGGAATTATCCCCACAGGGGATAATTATTACCCCACAGGGATGGGGTAATAGATTAGTGTTAATCTCTCGGTTGTGTCTGACTCTTTGCAACCCCATGGACTGTAGCCCGCCAGAATCCTCTGTCCATGGAGTTCTCCAGGCAAAAATATTGCAATGGGTTGCCATTCCCTTCTTCAGAGGATCTTCCCAACCAGGGATCAAACCCGCATCTCCTGCATTGCAGGCAAATTCCTTACCATCTGAGCCACCAGGGAAGCCAGGGTTAGGGTGGGTGGCTATAAAGAAGGAAAAGGACCAGCCTTTGCCTCCAGGACTCGTTGTCTTTTGAAGGAGACAGTGAAGTGAACTGAACTGAACTGAAATGAAGTGAAGTGAAAGTTGCTCAGTCATGTCTGACTCTTTGTGACCCCGTGGACTATACAGTCCATGGAATTCTCTATGTCAGAATACTGGGGTGGGTAGCCTATTCCTTCTCCAGAGGATCTTCCCAGCCCAGGAACTCGAACCAGGGCCTCCTGCATTGCAGGCAGATTCTTCACCAGCTGAGCTATCAGGGAAGCCCTGAAAGAGACACTCACCTAAGTGACAAACACTGATCCCAGCACACTGAGCTCTCCAGCCGTCATGCAGGCACTGGGCTGGGCGGGGAGTGATGAGGCCACAAGCAGGAGAGTCAGGCTGTAGGTAAGAGAGGAGAGGGATCCGGGGATGCTCCGGGAGGGTTTAAGTCTGGCCTCTGTGAAAGGAGGGCATTGCAGCCACCAGCCAGCAGGGGAAGGGTAGCCTGGATAGAAGGCCCCATGTGTACCATGTGTATGAAGACCTGGAAGTGGGAGGGGACAGGTGGGCAGGGAAGACTGGCACCGAGTCCACTGTGCTTGAGAAAGGGGGGTGGAGATGACGCAGGTACCAGCAGGTATCAGAATGTGAAGGGGCGGTGCTGACATCTTACGCTCCTGTACTTCTCAAATCCCAGTATCATAGGAACTGCCTGGGGACCTAATTGCAGGTTCTCATTGAGCAGGTCTGGGGTGGAGCCTGCAATTCGGAATTCTAAACTCCAGATCATGCCAATGCCACTGCTCTGTGGCTTAGCTACTTTGAGCAGTAATGCTTTAGGCAATAGAGAGAGCCCCTGAACGTTTTGAACAGCAACATGACTGTCATCTGATTTGCTTCTTAGAAAAATCACTCCAAAAGCAGTGAGGAGGCTTCAGCAAGGTAGAAGTATGCAGACAGGGTGACGGATTTATTTTTTCCTATAACACCTAGGATGGTGTCTGGCTCATCTCAGATAATCAATAGATATATGTAAAGGAGTAGATTAGCCATTTATGATAGAGCTTTTACGTGAGAAGACAGAAAGAATAGATGATTCAAGTTATCCTAGGCCAATAAGCAATATTATATAAAACACTCCTTCAGGCCAACAGATTGGGAATGTGTCTTAAGGCAGCGGTTTTCTACCTTGTTTCTGGCCAAGGATCTGATTGCTTAAATGAAACCCTAAGTGGAGGCCCAACACGTGTGTCAGATAAAAAATAATTAAGTGCCCTGGTTGGTGTGAGGGACCCTGGACCTCACACCTCACTCCTTCCCCTTTCTTTCCTCTCCTGGTGGCTGGCAGATTCCTGCTGCATCATCAGACTCTGGGAAGAATCAGGTGCCCCCACAAAGCCAGCCCAACACCTCCCCTGCCCTCAGGCTGGGAGAGGCGGCCCTTCAGAAAGATTATGGATGGAAGTTATCTGTTTCTGGCTTGGCTTCCCCTACCAGACAGTGTAGACCTGCAGGAAAGGACCATTCAAGAAGACCACCTCAGAATCCTTATGCCTGGCACAGGGACCTAGTCAGACAGGGCACTCAGGAAAGAGTGATGGGCAGAGGTGGACAGGTGGCCCAGCAAATCCCAACAAACGGGCTTAAATTCTCAGAGCCCCAGACACATAACCCTGTCCCTTCCAGGCAGCAAAGATAGTGTGGGCAGCAGAGAGGTGCAGAGGATAGAGCTGAGATCGTAGAGTAAGACAGGTCTGGGTTCAGATCCCACTCAGGCACTCTCTGACTGTGCAACCCTGGATACATCACGAGCTTCTCTGGGCCTTGGCTTCTCATCAATCAAACAGAAGTAACAGGTCCTCCAGCAGAAGGGTGCAGTGGAGAATGAGTGGGTTCAGGTGCAAGCAGCGCCTTCTAACCCAGGCAGCCCTCCCCCACGCCGCCGCTGTCGCCGCCCACAGCCTGCCTTTCTTGGGCGCAAGTGTCTGTATGTTGCATTTAAGCAGGATGCATCAGTCACGCCGACAAATCTCTGTGCCCCCGGGTGGTGTTCCTAACCAGTTAGAGGTTTGGCATTTAGTCTCAACTGCTTGTTGTTATATTTTTCAAATAGCCGAGTATTTAAATATCATCAGTCTGATTGTCCTAGAGATTTGTAACTCTTGTGCTGTGCCAGCGGGTGTTCCAGACGGCAGCTGCAGCCTCAGAAGGGACCAGGGATGGCAGAATAAGGAGGTCGAGTCCCATCGCTGCTCCTTGACAGCTGGGCGACCTTGAATACAACCCTTTGCCTCTGGGAGCCTTGATTCTCTCAATAATGCGAACAAATATTTGTCGAGAGCTACATCCACCTGCTCCTGTGACACTCCAATGTCTGGATATAACTGATAACCATCATCTTCATGATATGGTCTAGAAATTGAACCTTTTCGTGTGGGCTTCCAAATCTCAATCTTAAAAAAAAAAAAAAAAAGAGCTGTGTGACTTAGGGCAAGTCCACACCCTCTCTGAAACTCAGTTCATATGAAATAGAAACACTTCGGCAAGCAAGGATCACCAGGTATATCCTGGGTGCCCAGTAGGTGAGAACCACTGTTTGTATTCACCCTTTATATATTATTGGCATTTGCTTGGGATCACAAAGCCAGGTCTCAGAGTGGGGTTCAACCCCACATTCCTGCCTGCTTGCCACGTTTCCCTGCTGAAATGAGGATGTAAAACCTGCTTCTCAGGGCAGCAGAGGGTGGGTGGAGGGCACCTGATTGTCAGGGCTGTGTAGACTCTGAAGTGCCAGTTAGGAAATGCCCTAGCATTCCATTTTCTCTGAGTGACCCCAGGGCCTCTCTCTCTGGGAAGGTCAATCCAATTGCTTCTCAGAGACTGTAAATTATAAGCCCGGACTTTCTCTAGATGGTGTTCAGCATCATTCCACAAGCCCTTCCCATTTGTGTCTCAGTTCAAGGCTCTGATTTAAACACCCTTCTCTTGCACTCAGGCGAAGAAGAAGGGAAAGAGAACAGGCTCCTTCCACTGGCATCAGGCCGAAGGACACGCAAGACAAGAGGGTTAAGGCCAAGGGGCCAGTTTCCAGCCATCTGGCCTCTCAGTGAGGCCTGGCCCTCCTGGGGGCTGGTCCCTGCTCTGTGATGCTTCCTCAGGGTGAGCACAGAGTCGGAGCCAACCAAAGCCCTCTCTCTGCAGAGCGTTCAGGTTTCCCAAGGCTGCTGCTTGGAGTCCGCTCTCCTCTCCTCTTGTCTCTGCAGAACCAGAGGAGGGCTGGGGCTCTGCTCTGGAAAGGTTCCAGAACATGCCCCTTCTCCAGGCCCCCAGATGAGCCTGTGGGTCCTCAGAAGAGGCAGGGTGGCGGCACTACAGGTAACGCCGCATCTTACAGATAAGGAAAGAACAGTCAAGGACGCCCTCCCCGCCTGTGGCCACCCCTCGTAAATGCAGGGCTGAGATCCAAACTGGAGCATTGTTCAAAATGGATACCCTTCCTATCTTTCCGGGACAGCGGGCCTTGCATCCCAGCACAGCTCTGGGCACACAGTAGTACATTTCTAGTAACTATTTGCTCAGTGAGTAGGTGAGTGGATAAATAATGCTAAACGGAGATATTGGTATCCTGATGCAGTAGTGTGGCTGGGGTGGAAAAATCTAAAACTTCAGGCCAGAATGCAATACCTTTTTTTTTTTTTGAATGGTTCTTCTTGTTCATTTTTTAAATTTATTATTTTATTGAAGGATAATTGCTTTACAGAATTTGGTTGTTTATAATAGCAGTAGCAGCAATAGTAGTAGTCACCACCGTGGCAGCCAAGGGCTAAGTGTGTTTGTTCTAAGTCCTTTGCACATGTTAACTCATTCAGTTCTCCCACCAACCCGATCTTACAGGTACAGTTATTCTCTCCACTTTAGCTGTCAGGCACGGAGTGGTTAAGTAGTGTGCCCCGCTTCCATTGCTGGGGAGTGACAGAGCTGGGATGTGAACCCTAGCCGTCAGACTGCGGGGTCCATGCTCTTAATGGCTCTGCACTGCTTTCTCTCCACCAGAGAATGTCCTCGTCTGTAAGCTGGAGACAGTGATGACCGACACTCTCCCTGTCACAGCTTTACAGGTCTTGGTGACTTCTGAGATGTGAAAGGGCTGCACAAGGACAGTGGACAGATCTGAGGAGCTACCTAGGAGAGGCCAGGCTGGGTCCTAGAGAGCGTGACCCACCCCCCTGAGGGGTCCTCTTCGGGATGGAGTCAACGCTGAAGACTGGCACCATTAACCACTGAGCTTAATTAAATTAAAAATTGCTTAGTAGTGTTTGATTCTTTGCAACCCCATGGACTGTAACCTACCAGGATCCTCCGTCCATGGGATTTTCCAGGCAAGAGTACTGGAATTGGCTGCCATTTCCTTCTCCAGGGGACCTTCCTGACCCAGGGATCGAACCCAGGTCTCCCGCATTGTAGGCAGATGCTTTACCGGCTGAGCCACCAGAGAAGTCCCTAACCACAGAGCTTAACAACCCCTCAAAAAAGGCAGAATTAATGGAGTGGCAGGAAGAGCTTCTTAATAAAAACAAATTGAGGGCTATAATCAGGAGAACAAA
This sequence comes from Madoqua kirkii, assembly GCA_006408675.1. Taxonomy (NCBI): domain Eukaryota; kingdom Metazoa; phylum Chordata; class Mammalia; order Artiodactyla; family Bovidae; genus Madoqua; species Madoqua kirkii. Next base: position 24,264 of record SJYC01142037.1, read on the forward strand.
GTGAGGATCTGACCCCAGGGAGCAGCGCTGCGGTGACCCAGGCGTAACATAAGCCAGCAGAGGGGCCAGGGGCCAGAGCTCCCCTGCAGAGAGGGCTCGGGCCCTCCCGGAAGGAAGGGGCAGCTGCAGCTGCCACGGGGGCCTCTGCTCAGCCCACTGGAGCCCACTGAAGCTCTGAGCAGCCCCGCAGCCCTGTCCTCGGCTCCTGGTGGCAGCTGCAAGGGTCACAGAGCCTTCTCAGCTAGGATCTGGGACAGAGCGGTTAAGGGCGTTGTGAGAATGTCACCTTTGTGTACTGAGCAGCAGGGAGAGACCGAGAAGAGAAAAGGGGCACCCGGAGCAGGGGGGATACAGAGCTTAGTGCTCACGTCTGGGGGGTCCCTTGTGAAAGGCTGAGAGCAGAGCTGTTCAGCGGCCCTGTGTCTGCTGGGTGTTACAAGTTTGACTGGGACGCCCCATGGGGATTTGGGACTGAATGGTACAACCAGCGTGAGACTAGTGCTAACAGGCACCTCTGATCCCAGCCCTGGGGTTCACACTGCAGCCCATTTCTGTCCAGCTGGAATCCTGGTTTGATCAGAATCCTCTTAGCATGGGGATTGGCATTCCTGAAACATATGGAATTCATCCAACAACATTCCTGCCTAACTGTGGGGTAGTAATTCATTTCCTTGTCTGTCTCACCCTCGAGATGCACAGAGAATTTAAGACAGACCTTTGCACTTAGAGGCAAAGACCTGGGCTGCATCTAAGCACTGCCTTTTGCTAGCTGTATGACTCTGAAACAAGCACTTCACCTCTCTGAGCATCAGTTTTCTGTCTAATACAGGATCGTGATATGGCCTCTCAGAGGCATTTGTTCATTTATCCAGCCAGTCATTATTTATTAAGTGCCTACTCTTCACAAGGCTCAAAGCTGGAGATTCGGTGCTAAACAAGATAGACTTGATCTTCATCTGTGTAGAGCATATAATTAAGCAGCCACTCAAATATAATTTTGAAAAATTCTCCAAAAAGTAGGTATAGGATGATGGATTAAATCACCCTAAAGTGTGGGAAAATGTATAAACTCTTAAATATACTCTTTAAACATTAGGTGTTATTCTTACTGTCCTCATGGCATTTCTTCACTTTTTAAAGGTACTTTAATGATATGAGCCTGTTTCTTCATCTATAATATAGAAATTATAATAATACCTGTATTAGGTAGCCCTCATGACATATCATGTAAAATACAATGGCTTAAAATGATCATGTAAAAAGTTGTTAAAATATAGTTAATTTACAATTTTGTATTAGTTTTAGATGTACAGAAAGTGATTCTGAAATATATATATATATATATATATATATATATATGTAGTATACAGGGGCTTCCCTTGTGGCTCAGCTGGTAAAGGATCTACCTGCAATGCGAGAGACCTGGGTTCAGTCCCTGGTTGGGAAGATCACCTGGAGAAGGGAAGGGTTACTCACTCCAGTATTCTGGCCTGGAGAATTCAGTTCTGGCCCTGTACAGCCCATGGGGTCGCAAAGAGTTGGTCATGACTGAGTGACTTTCACTTTCACAAATATATATGTATATAATAAATACATATGCATGCTAAGCTGCTTCAGTCATGTCCAACTCTTTGCAACACTATGGTCTGTGGCCTGCCAGGCTCCTCTGTCCATGGGATTCTCCAGGCAAGAATACTGGAGTGAGTTGCCATGCCCTCCTCCAGGGATCTTCCCAACTCACGGATCAAACCCATATCTTTTATGCCTCCTGCATTGGCAGGCAGGTTCTTTACCACTAGCACCACCTGGGAAGCCCTATATGTGTGTGTGTGTGTGTGTGTGTGTGTGTGTGTGTGTGTGTGTGTGTGTATTCTTTTTTTACATTTTCTCCCCTTATAGGCTATTATAAGCTATTAGGTATAGCTGCCTGTGCTATACAGTAGGTCCTTGTTGGTTATCTGTTTTATGTATAGTAGTGTATATGTTTTAATCCTCAATTAATTAGGAGTTTGGGATTAAAATGATCACTTACTGGTTCCTGCATCTGGGGGTCAGAAATTCGGGCTGGGCAGAGCTGGATGGTTTGGCTGCTGCCGTCTGGGCTCACTCCTCTGGTGCAATCTACAGGGGCTGGTTGCCTCAGCCTTGTGTCTCTAGCAACAAGCTGGACAACCCAGGCCTCCTTACATGATATAACAAAAGTAGCAAAAGAAATCAAGGCCACTCACGGGTTTTTCCTGCCTCTGGTTCCTGGTTGACAGTGTCCCTCTGGCCCCTTGGTCAACAATCACAGCCAACCCTGGAGTCAGCAGGGAGACTCCTCAAGGGTGTGGTGTGAGAGGTGTCCTTTCCAGGGCAATGTGCCCCCATTTCTCATCTCCAGAGGCGTCCTGAGGGTTTTGTAGCAGGTACACAGCGCCCCCACTGGTGGGGTTTGTGTTAGCAGTAGCACCTGCAAGTAGTAGATGCTTCAGAGTTGCTTGTTGCTGTTTAGTTGCTAAGTCGCGTCCGACTCTTGCGATCCCATGAACTGTAGCATGTGTTCTTGCCTGGAGAATCCCAGGGATGGGGGAGCCTGGTGGGCTGCCGTCTATGGGGTCGCGCAGAGTCGGACACGACTGAAGCGACTTGGCAGCAGCAGAACTGTAGCAAGACAGGCTGTCCTGCCCGTGGGATTCCCTAGGCAGGAATACTGGAGTGGGTTGCCATTTCCTTCTCCAGGGGACCTCCCCAACCCAGGGAGAGAACCCACATCTTCTGCACTGGCAGGTATGTTCTTTACCACTGAGCCACCGGGGAAGCCCTAAGAATTGGTAGATGAATGTGAATCTGAGCAGTTTGCTGCTTTATTGGAGTAAAAAAGACTTCACACAGGAAACAAGTAGCAAGCAGTTAGTCAAAACGACATGTGAAATATGGCATCGTGGCTGGAAATCAGAAGATGCCAGAGCCATTCTGATATTGAGACAGCATCAGGCTTTTGAATTTTCAACTCCAGTCTTTTCATGAGTGACAGTGACCAAAAAGGAACCTTTTTGAAGGACAACCAGGATAGAGACAAGGCGGATGGGAATTGAATTAGGAGAAGGCACAGAGGTACTTATCCTCAGTAATAATGTAACACTTACTCCTGGTGGTTACTGAGCCCTTATCTATGTACCATGCATAGAATTAAGCATTGTCATGGATAGCCTCATTTAAGCCTCAATCCCTGGAAAATAGTATATACTATTCCCATTTTACAGGTGAGGAAAGGGAAACTCAGACAGTTTCTTCATCCAAAGTTGTACAGGAAGTACATAGTAGGTCCCAGGTTTAAGTCTAGGTTGGTCTGACTCATAATACCTATTTTTTTCTCTTCCAGGCTGACCTTTTCTTTAAAAAAAAATTAAGTTATATTAATCTACAATATTATATAAATTACAAGTATACAATATAACTTTAAAAGGTATACTCCATTTATAGTTATTATAAAATGCTAGCCCTATTCCTGTGTTATACAATATATCTTTGTAGCTTATTTTATATATGCTAGTTTGTACCTCTTAATTCCTTACCCTTCTCTGATACTCCTCCCTTCCCTCTTCTCACTACTAAACTACTAGTTTGTTCTCTGTATCTGAGTCTGCTTCTTTTTTTGTTATATATACTAGTTTGCTGTATTTTTTAATTCCACATATAAAGTGATACCATGCAATATTTGTCTTTCTCTGTCTACCTATTCCACTTAGCATAATACCCTACAAGTCCATCCAGGTTGTTGCAAACTGCAAAATCTCAATCTTTTTATGGCTGAGTGGTATTCCATTACATCATCTTTATCTATTCATCTGTCGGTGGATATTTAGGTTACTTCCATATTTTGACAATTGCAAATAATGCTGCTATGGACTTTGGGGTGCATGTATCTTTTTAAATTAGTGTTTTTGGTTTTCTGGATATAAAACTGATGGGAGGGGAGAGGAGAGGAATTGCTAGTCATATGGCAGTTCTATTTTTAGTTTCTTGAGAAATCTTTGTACTGTTTTCCACAGTGGCTGTACCAATTTTAATTGAAATTTTTCTTAAGATAATTGCAGCTTTCTGTGCAGTTGTAAAAAATAGTCCAGAGATATCCAGGGTCCCCTAGTCCCAGTTTCTTCCAGTAGTATAGTAACATGTTCCAAAAATACAGTAAGAAAATAGGTGTTACAACCAGGGTATGGACGTTGGTGCAACCCACTCGTTTCATTCAGATTCCCTCAATTTTACTTGTACTTATGTGTGTGTGTTTACTTCTACACTATTTTGTCATCTGCATCCAATCAAGACAGTGAACATTTCCGTCACCTAAGCACCCCTCTGCCTGCCCTCTTCTAGCCACACTGCCTTCTTCCCACCCCTCCCCATCCCTAACCTCTGGCAACTACTAACCTGTTATCCTTTGCTAAAAGGTTGTCATTTCATTTCAAAAGTGTTCTATAAATGGAATCATGCCGTGCGTAGCCTTTGTGATTGGCTTTTTTCACTCAGCATAATTCTCTAGAGATTCGTCGGTATCATCAATTCGTTCCTTTTTCTCACCGGATAGTATTCCCGTGGCTTTCCACTTACCTGGTCCTTCGCCTATGGAAGGACATCTGGTCTGGTTCCCGTTTGTAACTGTTATGAGTAGGGCCTCTGTGACATCTCTGTACAGATCCTTGTGTAAACATATGTTTTCACTTCTGAGGGGTAAATGCCCAAGAGGGAAACCACTCATTTGTACAATAATTGCATGTTTAGCTTCATAAGAAACTGCCCAGCTGGTTTCCAGAGGGGCTCTACTGGTTTGTATTCCCCCCAGAATGAGTGGGTGATCCAGAGTCTCCGCACCCTCGCCGGCATTCAGAGTTGTCACTGTTTTTCACCTTAGCTCTTCTGATGGGTGTGTGGTGACACTGGGGCTTTCGTTTGCATTTCCCTGCTGCCCAGTGATGTTAAACATCTTTTCGTGTGCCATCTGCATATCCTCTGCCGTAAATATCTGTTCATCTTTTGGCCATTTTCTAACTGGGTAATTTTTTTTCACTACTGGGTTCTGAGAGTTATTTATGTGTTCTGGTTGCTAGGCTTTTGTTGAATATGTGGTTTGCAAATATTTTCTCCCACCCTGTAGCTTGTCCTTTCATCTTTTTGATGAGTCTTTCACAGAACCTGAGCTGGAGTTTCCATGAGTTCTAATTGTATCATTTTGGGGACTGGAGACGGATTGGGCTTTTAACATACAGCTTGTGTTTTTCACCACTGTGCTCCTCTGGAGCTTGAGGGAGAGAGAGCATGATCTGGAGGGGAGGGGTAGGGCTTCTCTGTGAGATTTTAAGGTAGAGATAAGGTCAGTGGGAAGTCTCCCAAAGGAAGGAAATTTCAGCTTACCGTCAACCATCAGAATGAACTAAGGTCAGGCTTAGGGTCTGAACTATGTTAGGAGTAAGCAGCGTCATCGGAGATCAAGCAAAGGCTGGCTGGGATCCATGAGGATGTAGAGGGAAGTAAACATCGATGAGGCTGGCCCACTACATCCTTGATGCTCCTTTCTAACTCTGAGAATAGAGAGAGTGGTATTTGAGTTACCCCTACCATCCCCCAGAGACCATCCAGCTTGCAACATTTAGAAAGGCTTTGGCTGGCCATCTGGGCCACATTGGGGCAGGTTGAACCAGGCTCCACAGGAGGTAGCCAGTGATGCGGTAAGGCGTGCAGTCGTCCTGTCTCAGGGCTGAATGCACCAGCTGGAGGCTTAAAAGGCCCAGCGTCAGAGTCGGGGCTTCTTCCTTGTCCTCTGTCCCCAAGCCTGTGGGCCAGGGGCAACGCCAACCGCCCTACCTCCACCCCAGCCTCCTCTTCTTGACTCAGACTGCCAAGGAGAATCCCTTTCTTTACGGCATTTCAGTTCAGTTCAGTTCAGTCACTCAGTCATGTCCAACTCTTTGCAACCCAACGAACTGCAGCACGCCAGGCCTCCCTGTCCATCACCAACTCCTGGAATTTACTCAAACTCATATCCATTGGGTAGTGATGCCATCCAACCATCTCATCCTCTGCCATCCCCTTCTCCTCCCGCCTTCAATCTTTCCCAGCATCAGGGTCTTTTCAAATGAGTCAGTTCTTTGCGTCTGCTGGCCAAAATATTGGAGTTTTAACATCAGTCCTTCCAATGAATATTCAAGACTAATTTCCTTTAGAATGGACTGGTTGGATCTTCTTGGACTCTCAAGAGACTCTCAAGAGTCTTCTCCAACACTATAGCTCAAAAACATCAATTCTTCTGCGCTCAGCTTTCTTTATTTAGGAGACTTAATTACCACAAGTAAAGTCCTTTGAGGCCTTGGATGAAAGGGATGGGAGCCATGCAAGCTTGATTAGGCGTGTAGAACCCTGGGCACAATTAGCTCCATGAGAGACTGGCCCTGCCTTTATCTGTCTCCAGTTCTATGTGACTTACAGCAGATAATTACTGAAGTAAAAATTGTCTGACCACCCAGCTGCTGGAAAGAGGGCCCTGATTTCTATTAAGTCTGCCTTTAATTATTGGAAATGGCAGCAGCTTCAGGCAGTTGGGGTTTCCCCATTTTTACGAGCCTTTTCCTCCACCTCTTTGAGACTTGAGTACACGGAGATGGAAGTAAAATTCTGCCCAAGCCACTTCTGTCTCCCTTGCTTTCCCACTGGACATCCATTTCTGGGGCACCTTGGCTGATAAGCTTTGTCTGCGGGGAGCACCCTGCCCCCTGCAGGGGGCTTTGCACCTTTCCAGAACCCCTGGTCCTTGACAAAGCACTCTGAATTCCACTCTGTCTGTGTGTATGTTTATGTGTATCTGACTGTCTGGAAACATAAAGGCAGACCTCAGGCATGGATTATGAGGGACCTGCCCCCTCAGCCCCGTGTTGCAAAAGAGAAAACAGAGGCCATGGACGGAAATACAGGGAAGCTGAGAGCGCCTGGCTCTTCACTCGTGGGCTGTCCCAGCCTCTGAGCCCCATCTCCACCTCTCCTTGACCACAGGGCCCTGGGCCACTCTCAGAGGGCACAGCACTTGCAATCTTTGCACATCTTAGAGTCCAGATTAAATTCTGGGATCAAAGAAAATAGTGGTAAAACCAAGAGTCTCCCCGTTTCCAAGAGCCGTAAACTAGCCCTGCTTCTCCATGGGGCTGGTCTTCCTCTAGCTCTCCCCACGCAGGGCTCCCCCGCTTGCAGAATGGCATCCTGGCCCAGGAACCTCAGGTCATTACAGGGTAAACCTTGGATACCACAGGGGATGTGCAATTAATCAGCCTATCTCTCCCCACTCCTGCTTATCTCAAAGTGTGGTTTCAGTACAAACCCATCAAAAATAAGACATCAGTACAAGACCCTTATATACATTTTACAGAGAGTCGAGAGGGTTTCAACTCTTGCCCTGGTTTTCTAGGGAAAAAGAAAGGGGACCCTTTTCAGGGGGAGATGCACGGCAGAAGAGACCATTTCTCAAGGTGTTGTTCATGAAAATACTGAGTCTCAGCAGACAGGGTACCTCCCTTTCAAAGAAGCCACACAGGTTTGAGCTGCCCCATGGGAATATGGAGCCCAGTGCTGAAGAGAGGGTGAGGGACATGCAGACTATGCCCCGTGAGAGAGGCATGTGGGCAATCCTGAGCACTCTCCTCCTCCTGTCCCCCGGGTAACTCCTTTGGGCTCCCCTGGTAAAGATGGTAAAAATCTGTCTGCAATGCGGGAGACCTGGGTTCGATCCCTGGGCCAGATAGATCCCTTGGAGAAGGCAATGGCAACCCACTCCAGTATTCTTGCCTGGAGAATCCCAGGGACAGAGGAGCCTGGCGGGCTATAGTCCATGGGGTCTCAAAGAGTCGGACATGACTGAGTGACTAAGCACAGCTCACAGCCTCCCCTCCTCAGCTCAGGTGCCACCTCTTTCAGGACACCCGAGCTGCTGTCCCTCTGCACCCGAGTGTCTGTGTCAGCTGCTCTTTTGTGTTCACTGTGTTGGAATCACCCTAGACACGTCTGTCCTCTGACTGCTTCTGGTCAAACTAATTGTCCTCCAAGTCTCACCCTAGATTGTTTTAGGGGAAGGAAGGACTAATTACTTGCAGTAAGTAAGGAGAACAATGAGGATCTTTTACCAAAGCAATTCAGCAGTTCAGTTGCTCAGTCGTGTCTGACTCTGCAACCCCGCAGACTGCAGCACACCAGGCTTCCCAGTCCATCCCTAACTCCTGGAGCTTGCTCAAACTCATATCCATCAAGTCAGTGATGCCATCCAACCATCTCATCCTCTGCCATCCCCTACTCCTCCTTTTGCCAAAGCAGTGTCTCCCCAAAGAGCAAAGTTGGAAAAGTTTTAAACTAAGGGTATGTGTTCTTCGTGAAAGGACTTGAGAAGAGGAGAATTGAGAATAGAATGAGGGCAGAGGTTGACAGAGCCCAAGCTTTATTTGATTGAGGTCAGGGGGATGGATTTCATCCCATCTTCCATCTGAGTGTGTGAGGACCTTAGCTTCTAGAGTGAGGACTTACTGAAGCTCAGGTTCTTTATGTCTCATGGCAGAAAGAATTCAGTGAGAGACAAAGTGAGAGGCAAAGTGATAGATACGAAGTGGATTTATTTCGAGAGCTGCACATTCCATAGACAAAGTGGTCTGTCTCAAAAGGCGAGAGAGTCCCTGGAAGAAACCCAGTCCACAGAACAGGGTGGATCTCAGAAGGTGAGAAACCTCACCCTAGGTGTGATGAAACTTCATTAGATGGGGAAAGGGAGTGAGATGGATGAACCTGAGGAAAGGTGACTGGGATGGTGAGATGTTCCTTCTGACGAGAAGACCCAAGGACGCGCACATTGGTCCCTCTTCAGCCCAGAAGGCTGCCAGGGCAAATTGTTAGACTCATTGCCTGAGACCCCAGGGGGCAGAGCTGAGGCCTGTGGAAGGAAGCTGAAAGAAAGCAGGTGTGGCTCCATGGCAGGAAGCACAGTCCCGCAGCCACAGCTTCGGGAGGCAGTCAAGTCCCCAGCTTTGGAGGTGGGGCAACCGCCCGGTGTGCGTGGGACGTGAACCTGCTGACCTTTGCTGGCGCCTTCACTCCTAAGACAACAAATGCCACATTTTCTGACTCTGAGATGTCGCCATTTGTAAAGGGGAATCATTGGCAGGCAAATAGCTTTGGGAGAGGAGACTGTAGTTGGAGGAATCCGGACACTGCAGCCTCAGTGATAGCTCCCGTTGGCTGAGGACTGACTTTGTTCCATGTCCTGCTGGGCTCAGCCCTGGGGGTTCAGGGCCGGGACCGCCCTGGTGGGAGCTCCCCCAGCTGAATCAGAGGAGCTGTGCCCATACAGGCTCTTTGGTGCCCAACCTGTGACAAGCCTTCCAACAGAAGGGCGACGTGGCTTCTGCGGGCAGCGGCCCCATCTGTCACCTGCCTGCCAGCCACTGATGAGGGATGTCCCCGCAGCCAGGCTGGGCACAGGGCCACAGTCCACCATGTCCCCAAGGAAGCCCTTTCCCTGGCCCACAGTGCTGGCTTTCTGAGTGGAAACACTTAGAGGTGAAACTGTACAAGTCCAGGTCAGGTGCTAACTTAGTTGATCAGAAGAATTAACATTGCTTAAAACACAAGGTGAAAGAACAAATAGAACATTTAAGCACATTAGGATAAAGGGTGACAGGAGAAGCAGTACGGGTTCTGATTAAAAGCTTGAGCCCGAGGGTCACAGAGACCCAAGTTTAACTCCTGGCTCTTCCCCTTCCTTGCTGTGGTCCTCTGGGCAAAGCACTTATCCTCTAAACATCCCAGTTTCTTTCGTCTGTTAGAAGAGAATGGTTCTGGGGCGTGGCGAGGCCTAAATGAGGTAATGCATGTAAAGTTCTTGCCTTTCGCTGCCCTTGTCATAATCACTGTCTCAGCACTTTAAAAGGCAGGGGATTCCCTAACGTGTCAGGTCAGAGAAATGTGCTCTGCCCCAGGGAGCACAGAGCACCTGGATTCCAGTCTTGGCCTTTTGTGTGAATGGAGCATCCCTTTGCTACTCTGAGCCTCAGTTTCCAAATCTGTAAAGTGGGGATAAAGGCGCCTGCCTCTGTGACTTGCACATAAACCAGCACAGTACCTGGCACAGATGAGGTACCTCTCTCCCTGGCATTCACCTTCATTCTTCATGCTGGAACTGAAAACAAAGGACTCGCCAGAGCAGACTTTGAAGGACTAAGGAAAGTGAAATTTTATGATGACTTTCTGTATGTACACACACACACACACACACACACACACACATCCTGCCTAGGACTTACATTTTGCAGAACACATTTTAGCTCTGAAATATTTATGGGGCACTTTTTGACACACTAAGAACTGAAAATATCACTGTGTGCTTGTGTTAAGGAAAACTTATAAAACTTTAGTCCAGTAGAATTCAGTCAATTTCCTGGCTCGTCTCTGGTCGTCTCTGGGGTTGCAGGGAAACCTACCGTGGTAACAGCCCCCGTTTCCCTGAGGCTCTGGCAGGGGCAAAGTGTCCTCGGCAGGCCTGTACGTCTGGTGAGGTCTCTGTGTGAATGCTCCAGGCCCCTGCCCCTCGTAAATATTGCTGGAGCCCATGTGCTGGGCCCAGCTTGGCTTTGTGAGTTTTTCCCAAACACCAAAAGCTTTGTTTCCCCATCTCCTCTTCTCTTCCTGAATCCCACGTCCTTGCCTTTCTTCGAGGCCTGTTCCTGCCCCTAGAAAACCAGCTAGAGCAAGGCTCTCCAACCTCTAGGATCTAAGGCCTGCTCATCCGAGGAGGAGCTGATGTACTAATAGCAGACATAAAGCACACAATAAATGTAATGCACTTAAATCATCCTGAAACCATTCCCTACCCCAGCCCTGGGTCCTTGGAAACATTGTCTTCCCTGAATCCAGCTCCTGGTGCCACAGAGGCTGGGGACTGCCAAGCCAGGGGACATGCTCTCCTCGATTTCCAGGCCCAGGTTTCCTACCAACTGCCTTTTCATTATTTACTGTCCACTTACACTATAATCGCTCATGGAAATGTCTTTTTATTTCTTCTACCAGCCTGCTCACGCCTCACCTCTCAAACTTGACCTGAAACCTCTGTCCCTCTCTGAAGTCTGAACTCGGTCTGTTCCCAGTCTCCCTCAGCACCCACCCATGTTCATCCAGGCTGTGACCTAGAACGGTCTTCCTCAGACTCTAGGTTGGCAACCCGTCCATACTTCTATTTTAGTAGACAAGAATAAGATAGAAAACATCAGATTCCACTCTTGAGGAAAGATTAGGCATGCTTTTTGAAGTTTTTGTTTTCATTAGAAATCTGCGGATTCAAGTGGGTGAAATAAATGTATTTTTCACTATAGGTCAGAGAAAATGGGAAAATCGCAGATCGGGACTCCGTTTCTCTCCTGACCTCGAGCCCATCTGGCCTGGCTCGCTCTTGTTTGACTGTCTGTGGTCACGGTTTGGATGTCGCTTTCTCTGGGCAGTGGTCCTTGGCTCGCCTCTGCACCTTTGGTCCACCCGACCTACATTCGTGGCCATTCTGGCGGGCCTCCCCAAACTAATTTGTCTAGAAACTCCAAGCTGTAGGAAACTCGTTTGTCTTGTCCACAGAAGCTTCACACAAGGCTTGCAGAGCAGGGCAGGGAGTCAGTGTTGCGGGAAGCAGGGACGGGAGGAGGGGAGGCCGAAGGCAGTCTGGTGCCTCGGAGCCTCTTCCGCAGCACTTAGCAGGAAGGGTCCTTAGCAGTCCTTTACCAAACGACTTAACCTCTGGCTCTAGGTGTGCAATACCTTTCCTCAGGATTAAATGTTTTCTTCTGATTCAAATCTAGACCCTGACATTTGGAAGCCATGTGATTTAAGAGTAAATCACTTAATCTCTTTGAGCTTGTTATCTCATTTGTAAACTAAGAGTAAATAAGAGAAAATATGAAATAAGGATAACATCTAACCTGCGGAGTTGTTGCAGGGATTTGAAACAACACCTACAAATCACCCGGCATGAGAAGGTGTTCAATTAACTGCTGTTTTATCGTCACTGCCTCTTTCGCCGTCATCAGCGTGTGTCTCCACATTCACACACTGTTCAAACCTTCAGATCCATCTGCATCCAGCTCCAAGGAAAAGAAAAAACAATATATATATATATGGATTTTCGAATCACTGGCTTACTAGCTGTGTGAACGTTATCAACCACCTGGCTCACTGAGTCTACTCTCTAAACTAAGAAGTGATTAGGGGGCTTAACTGGTTAACACTCCGTGCTTCCAGTGCAATGGACATGGATTTGATTCCAGGTCAAGGAACTAAGATCCCACCTGCTGTGAGGCACAGCCACCAAAATAAGAAGTAACGAGGGTTTGCCTGGGTCTCTGTGGGAAGCACCAAGCACAGCATTCAGTGCAGACTTGATTCTTCCCGACCTTTGTCCAGAGCCCACGCTCCTTCACCGTAGACAGACCAAAAGTGAGGAGAAGGTCATGCAACTATGGTGGTTTAGTCACTAAGTCGTGTCCGACTCCTGCAACCCCATGGACTGTAGCCCACCAGGCTCCTCTGTTCATGGGATTCACCAGGCAAGAACACTCGAGGGGTTTGCCATTTCCTTCTCCTTTACAACTGTGGTTCACGGTTTCTCAAAGCACCCTTCGTTGATGGTACCTATGGCTGACACCCCAGGGTGACGAGGAGCTGCCCCCACAGAACTCACGTCCTGCTCATCTCTGGACACGAGTTCTAGCACAAGACTGGTCTCCAACAGGTTGTGGAAATGAACTCCTCTGCAAAGGTCACTTTGTGTGCTCAGGGCTCACCTGTAGAAGAGTTTCAGCGGGCAAGAGGGGTGTTTCTGGTAGAAGTGAGTTGGGCTGTGGATTCTTCTGCAGCCAGTGAGAAGCAGCAGAGGAAGGGTCAGGTGGGGAACTCGGAGGGCAAAGCAGGGTAAGGAGGGACTGACTGCATAGGCATGGACGTGTGCGGGGGCTTCTGTCCTCCAGCCCGTGGTGAGGGTCCCAGGCCCCCACCCCTCCAGGGTCTGCATGCCTCTACTGCACACCCTTGCTCCATCAGGAGCTTTTTTCCACTGTCACTTCTTTCATCCCAACCTCTTTTTCTCTCGATTAAATGCCAGCTTCAGTGTGAACCGTGACCAATCTCCCATCTGTTTAAAAGAAGTAAATATTTACTGAATTACTATATTAAGACTAAAATGGAAAAAGTGAAAAGGAAATGAGAGCAAGGCAAATGTTCTCCTTGCCTCTCCTTTGTAACAGGGAAGCCCTGAATCTGAGAACTGTGTTCTTAATAATTTGTAATTACTGAGCCTTTACCTCGAAGCCAGCGTCTACAGTCAACAGGTACATGGTGATAAGAGGCACCCACCAGTTTAACAGCCAAAAATGCGTCTCCAGCTTATTAACATGTGTTTGTGAGGGGCTATTCCCTCTCCAGTTATAATTGACATCTAACTGGAGCCTTTTAAAACTAAAATGTGGGATTTTTCTGATGATAATAATGATTAGTATGTATTTCTTTTTTAAATTTTATTGAAGTATAGTTGATTTACAATGTTGTGTTTAATTTCTGCTGTACAGCAAAGTGATTCAGAAATATTTATTTATTTATTTAGATTCTTTTCCATTATGGTTTATCACTGGTATTGAATGCAGTCCTCTGTGCTATACAGTAGGACCATTTTCTTTATGTATTAACTCATTTCATCCTCAGAACAACCTAAGAGGTTGGTACTATTTTAATGAGGAAACTGCAGCCCAGAGAGGTTAAATAACTTGACCAAGGTCACAAAGCTGGGAAGTGGTAGACATATACTTCAAACCCGGGTTGCCTTTGAAATTTAAAAATAATACATCCAAACAATGCCTTTAGTTCAATCTTAGTTGTTCCTAGCACACATGGCCTAAATGTAACTACCCACAGTTTATATCGCTTAAGATTGGTAAGAAGCTGCCAGGTAATTTTATTTATTCATTCACTCAGCAGACATTTCATGAACGCTCAGGAGGCCAGGCCTGCCTTCAGCCTACTGCAGTCAAGAGGAGATGCAGACATGAACACAGACCATCTAGTTAGCTGATGTCCTGTGAGGCATCAGGCATGCACAGAGGTGTGACGGCCACAGAATTAATGTCCAGGAAAGTGGCTCAACGGTGGAGAAGGAAGGTGGGCCAGATGGAAAAGAGCTTTCCATTTTGACCAAGAAAATGGAATTCATCCAGAAGGCTCCACAGAGTAGCTACAGGGACAAAGGCAGGCAGTGGCATGAACTGCCACAGTCCAGAAAGGCAGTACCATTCAAGGGTTATATCCATGTGCTGAGTTGAGTCGCCTGGGTCCAAACTGTAGCTCCGTCACTCAAGAGCTGTGTAACCTTGGGCAGGATACTTAACCTCATTAATTGCTCATCCGTAAGTTGCAGAGAACTCTAGTACCTATAACACTGGATTGAAGTGAGAATTAAAATGTTATCACATATAATTATAGTAAAACAGTCAATCCTAAAGGAAATCAACCCTGAATATTCATTGGAGATGTGTATAAGAGACAGGAGTAGCTACAGGGACAAAGGCAGGCAGTGGCATGAACTGCCACAGTCCAGAAAGGCAGTACCATTCAAGGGTTATATCCATGTGCTGAGTTGAGTCGCCTGGGTCCAAACTGTAGCTCCGTCACTCAAGAGCTGTGTAACCTTGGGCAGGATACTTAACCTCATTAATTGCTCATCCGTACGTTGCAGAGAACTCTAGTACCTATAACACTGGGTTGAAGTGAGAATTAAAATGTTATCACATATAATTATAGTAAAAGTTATGAAGTAAAACACTCCTTAAGTAATAGCTACTAAATATAACAGTATATTGGATATTAATAATGCCATTATTCATATTATGAACTATTAGTGACCAATTAACATTAAAATTAATTGAGTGCTTATTATCATCACCATTATTATTGTTACTTGAAGTAATGGGTTGGAGGTAAGGAGTCAGAGGGAGTCAAGTTGAGGTGGCAGTCCCCATAAATCCTTATCCAAATTAGGCCGAGCCATTGTTGTTCAGTTGCTCAGTCATGTCTGACTCTTTGCAACCCCATGGACTTCAGCACGCCAGGCTTCCCTGTCCTTCACCAACTCTCAGAGTTTACTCAAACTCTTGTCCATTGAGTCAGTGATGCCATCCAACCATCTCACCCTCTGTCATCCCCTTCTCCTCCTGTCTTCAGTCTTTCCAAGCAGAAGGGTCTTTTCCAGTGAGTCAACTTTTCACATCAGGTGGTCAAAGTATTGGAGCTTCAGCTTCAGCATCAGTTCTTCCAATGAATATTCAGGGTTGATTTCCTTTAGGATTGATTGGTTTGATCTCCTTGCAGTCCAAAGAACTCTCAAGAGTGTTCTCCAACACCACATTTCGAAAACATCAGTTCTTCAGCACTCAGCCTTCTTTATGGTCCAGCTCTCACATCCATACATGACTACTGGAAAGACCATAGCTCTGACTATATAGACCTTTGTTAGCAAAGTAATGTCTCTGCTTTTTAATACTCTGTGCCATAGCTTGTCTTCCAAGGAACAAATGTCTTTTAATTTCATGGCTGCAGTCACCATCAGCAATGATTTTGGAGCCCAAGAAAAAAAAGTCTGTCAGTTTTTCCATTGTTTCCCCATCAATTTGCCTTGAAGTGATGGGACCAGATGCCGTGATCTTCATTTTTTGAATATTGAATTTTAAGCCAGCTTTTTCACTCTCCTATTCACTCACCTTCATCAAGAGGCTCTTTAGTACCTCATTGCTTTCTGCCATAAGGGTGGTGTCTGCATATTCAAGGTTGTTGATATTCCTCCTGTCAATCTTGATTCCAGCTTGTGCTTCATCCAGCCTGGCATTTTGCATGCTGTACTCTCCATATGAGTTAAATAAGCAGGGTGGCAATATACAGCTTTGATGTACTCCTTTCCCAGTTTGGAACCAGTCCATTATTCCATGTCCAGTTCTAACTGTTGCTTCTTGACCTGCATGCAGGTTTCTCAGGAGGCAGGTAAGGTAATCTGGTATTCTCATCTCTTTAAGAATTTTCCACAATTCATTGTGATCCACACATTCAAAGTCTTTCATGTAGCCAATGAAACAGAAGTACATGTTTTTCTGGAATTCTCTTGCTTTTTCCTATGGATGTTGGCAATTTGATATCTGGTTCCTCTGCCTTTTCTAAATCCAGCTTGAACATCTGAAAATTCTCAGTTTACATACTATTGAAGTCTACCTTGGAGGATTTTGAGCATTACTTTGCCAGCATGTGAAATGAGTGCAACTGTACGGTAATTTGAACATTCTTTGGCATTGCCTTTCTTTGGGATTGGAATGAAAACTGACCTTTTCCAGCCCTGTGGCCACTGCTGAGTTTTCCAAATTTGCTGGAATATTGAGTGTAGCACTTTCACAGCATCATCTTTTAGAATTTGAAATTGCTCAGCTGGAATTCCATCATCACTGCTTTGAGTGAAAAGCCAGTATTGGGCTATGATTTCAGTTTAGAGAGTTATAATGCGTCATTTTCAAGAAAAAATGAAAGAGAATGAAATAGGAATATGAAAGTGCATTGCCCCTCATGGTAATAATTTTGTATCTTTTTTTACATTTCATACAAACACACTCACATACATATATCTGTGTATCAACTCACAACAGAAGATATTTTTCAAATTATGGATTTTAGACAGAAATATTTTGCAGACTCTGGAGTAGAAAGTATCATCCCCTGTCTTCCCTGTGGCCCTGGTCCTCAGGCACTCAGAAGATCATTGCTTGACAGCTTGTGTCAGGAGGCCTAGCCTCAAGAGGGCAGAGCTCAGGGCCCTGAGGCCCCAGGAAGATGATTTGATCTCTGTGTATCCTAGATCAAACCCCCTCATCCCAGCACTAATTTCCAGGGCCATGTTGAAAATTGAGCCCCCCAGAATGTCCCTTATTCATTTTAACTAGCTCTAATTATACCCCTACGGCACTGTAGTCTGCCTAGTAATGCTGGCTTTGCCACTAGCTCACCATATGCCCCTGGGTAGGAGATGGTAGGGCTCTGGGTTATTGTGGCCTCATGTATAAAATGGGGGGTGAATATAGTTGTCATATATACTTCATGGTTATTTTGAGGCACCAGTAAAGTCACAAATACTTGCACTCTTGAAGATCATGGAGAACTATGTAGAGGGAAGTCTGCAACAGACACTCAGGATCCGTGATAAATCCCAGAGGCATCTAGTGGTAACCTCAGATGTTTTCTTGCAGAGAAAGTGCTGCAGTTTTCTGGGTTAGGACATATGACCCCATTTGAGTGGGTCTAGAGGGCCCTTTAATAAGACAGACAAAGGTTGCACTGGAACCTAGCTAAGCTCCGGGGGACCTGGGAAGGAAGAGTACATCCTCAGGCCAAAGGGACACTGATAACTCTGATGTCCATGATCAGAGGCAGAACTTGGGTCAGTTTTGTTCTGGCTGGTGGTTTCCATCCGTGTGTTTAGTTTGGCCTACATATCATCATGGATAACATTTAAAAATCAGACATTTTACAACCAAGTCTAAATTTCCAGCCTGTCTTAAAAAGTCACAAGACCCCCTAAACTCCTTTGTCACAGCATTGGCAGGCACTGAACACCACTGCCCCGCTGGACAGACCTACCACTCTCCTTGCTGGTCACTGAGACTGCTTGATGACAGCTCTTGCTCTGTTGCTTCTCTATTAGTGCTGTAGCACTTCTCTACAGCACATTTTGTATGCCCATGTTGCTCTGAAAAGTGGAACAATGAATGGTCTGAGAAGGTCGTATGTTTCAGAAAAGAGCTCTAATCATACTTTGTGCAGGATATTCTGCTTTCCTCCCATGCTGACCTCCTGACTCTTGCAGGGGGCTGGCTACGTTTGGACCCCAAAGCCAAAGAAAGACATATAGAAAGAGAAAGAGGGTGACATGACAGCTTTTAAAAATGTCAATCTAGGGCAAAATAGTCAAGATGCGGAAAATGGGAGAATGGGATATGAGGAGCTTCCCATCAATCAGATACCCTGGCAAACCCCAGATGTATACAGCAGGTGCTATGGTGTCTGCAATGAGATGGACAAGTCTGGAGATGAGGGAGTTCTCTGACTGGCATGTTGCCAGAACCAGCCTACCTGTAAGGACACTTTTGTGTGATGGGAGGGAGGGGACTCACCTGGGAATCATAAAATAGGAAAACTCGGGCTTTAGAGTCAAGCAGACCTGGTTTCAGATCTTGGCTTTGATACTCACTCAAGTCATCTTCAAGGAGATTAGACATCGCAGTTTTCTCATCTGTCAGATGGAGATTGGTTGGCAGGTTTATTAAATATGTATGAGAAGCACCAGGCTTCACCTTGCTTGCTTGCTAAGTCACTTCAGTCGTATCTGACTCTATGCGACCCCATAGACGGCAGCCCACCAGGCTCCCCATCCCTGGGATTCTCCAGGCAAGAATGCTGGAGTGGGTTGCCATTTCCTTCTCCAAAGCGTGAAAATGAAAAGTGAAAGTGAAGCCAGTCAGTCATGTCCTACTCTTAGTGACCCCATGGACTGCAGCCTACCAGGCTCCTCTATCCATGGGATTTTCCAGGAAAGAGTACTGGAGTGGGGAGTGGGGTGCCATTGCCTTCTCCAAGGTGCAGTAAATCAGGAGTGAGCAAAAGTGTTAAGGCCCCTCCTTTCATGGCGCTTACATATTAGTGCAAGAAAAGAGATGATAAGCAGGTAATTAATTATCTAGTGGTGATAACTGTGGATTAGTTGCTTACACCTTGGCTCATTTCCAGAAAAGTTTGGAGAAAATAATATCTGGGGACATATGACATTTGATAAAATAATATATGTAAAGTGCTTATCGCAGTGCCTGAATGTAGTCGTTATTTCACATATTCTTAAGGAGCCCCTATTCTTTGTGAGGCCCTGTCCCAGGGCCCCTATACACATGTGATTCCCATCCAGGGGGATTGAAAAACCGGTGCCCTCTAGCCTTGGATGTCAGCTTTCTTGATACCCATCTCTGAAGGAGAGGCTCCAGGCATCTTCACAGGTGGAGAGATCACTGAGCAGGACAAGAAGGGGTTCATCATTACCGACTTTGGGTACAAGTTCCCCTGTGCCGCTTACGGCTGCGAGGCCGTGGAGCCCTCAGTCTGCAGAGCCTGAGGACTCTCATCCACAGCGCTGCAGGGTGAAGCGAGGTCCGGGATGGACCCCGGGCTCGCCTTTCCCTCCTGAGTCCACAGCTCATGCCCTTTCTTTGGTTTCTCGGGCTCCAGATCATTCGGCCCTGAGCGAGGCGAGGACCCTGTTCGTGGATGTGGAGGAGCGCGGGCCGGAGGCCATGGACGTGAAGGAGAGGAAGCCATACCGCTCGCTGACCCGGCGCCGCGACGCCGAGCGCCGCTACACCAGCTCGTCGGCCGACAGTGAAGAGGGAAAGGCGCCGCAGAAGTCCTACAGCTCCAGCGAGACCCTCAAGGCCTACGACCAGGACGCGCGCCTCACCTACGGCAGCCGCGTCAAGGACCTGGTACCGCAGGAGGCCGAGGAGTTCTGCCGCGCAGGTGAGGGCGGCCGGGGAGGGGGTTAGGATGCACCTGCGCACAGGTGTGCCCTGGGGGAGGCGGGGAGGGGCCATGTGGCCCGGCTGGGGTCGCGCATGCGCACAGTCGTGCCCTGGGACGGCGGCGCACGTGGTTTACACTGGGGCTGCAGATGAGCTGACACGCGAGCCCAGCGGGGTGGAGCGCTCCCCGTCAACGCCAGCTCTCCGCTATTTTGGCCGCCTGCCTCTGGTCAGAGCCTCGGCTGTAGTCCGCTCTTGGTTCATCATTTGCCTGCTCACCCCTCTTGCGGGCGTAATGAGACTGTTAGGTGCTGGCTCCGTGTCAGCCCCTGCCTGGGGTTGAGTTCTGAGCAGTTTCCGGCTCTCCTCCAAGCCTCTCCGGTGAGAGGCTATGAGCACTCTTTACTACCCTGATTTGTCTCGAGGATTCATGAGAGGACGCGTTTACGAGGTAAGTGGGATAGCACCGAGTGCTGAGTAAGTCCTAGTTATTGGTTTTGTTGTTTGTTCTATATGTATTCATTTAGCGAACATATCTTAGCAGCTTCTCTACATTAAGCACTGCCCTGACCTTGAGGCTATGAGTAGCTCAGTGGGCTTCCCTCAAAGCTCAGTTGGTAAAGAATTCGCCTGCAGTGCGGCAGACCTGGCTTCGATCCCTAGGTTGGGAAGATCCCCTGGAGAAGGGAAAGTCTACCCACTCCAGTATTCTGGCCTGGAGAATTCCATGGGCTGTATAGTCCAGGGGGTCGCAAAGAGATAGGACTGAGCGACTTTCACTGACCTTGAGAGGAAGATGCTGGTGATCCGAGACCTAAGAATTTAGTAGTCTGGGGGGATATCTTGGTGCCTGACTCCCTCTCCTTCAATCCCTACACACCACAGTCACAAAAGCCTAGCCATCCAACTCCAGAATGTCTTTCAAATCCATCCCTCTTCTCTATCCCATCAGCCACTGTCATCTCTCTTGGGGGGTGACCGCAACCCCTCTTTACTCAGTGCTGCCGCCTTTGGGCCATGCTCAGCCCTGCAGCTAGAGCGAAGGAGAGCCTGACTCCCCTTTGTCCTTACCTACCGTGAGTTCCTCAACACCAGAGGGCTTTCCCCAAGTCTTTGTTTTTCTGGGCTGTTTTATCCCTTGCCTTTCCACACCCCACCACCCACATCCAGCCCTGCAGGGCTGCTCGTTATTCCCACCCCAGCTGTGATAAAAGTGGCCTACCCTGGTGCCTCAGTGATTCCTGTTTTTCTGCCTGCAGAGTCTCTTCAATGCCGGGTAGGCCCCTACAGGTCCCTGACAGTTCACAGGGCCCTCCCTGATTCTGCCCTGCCTACTCCCCTTCCACGGACAAGTTAGCAGGGGGCTGTGCCATGTAATTTATATGCATTCTGATGTTGCTAGTTAACCTTTACAACAGCCTCAATGATTCATTTGCCCAAGATCACAGAGACAAGAGGAGCTGGACACACACACACACACACACACACACACACAGACACACACACACAGACACACACACACACAGACACACACACACACACAGCCTGACAGCCTAGCTGGCCTCTCCCCCAGGCTTCCATCCACATGGAAAGCTGATCTGTTAGCAAGACTGCCTCTGGTGCTTTAAAGGCAAAGGGTCTTCAGCTCTTTCCCATTTGTGGTTAACAGCTCAGACTCTGACATCAGACAGACCTGGTTTGAGTTGTGACTCTGCCACTTTTATTATCCTAAGTGTCTTCACCTGGATGGTGCGGTCACAGCGATGCTTCCTAATTATAGAGTGGTGGGGAGAATGAGGAGGACTGTAGATGGAGCACGTGGCACTTGCGGAAAGCAGACGCTTCAGAAACGCTGCCTGCTTCTGGTTGCCATCTCTGGGTCTCAGTGAGGGGAAGCGCCCAGTGGTGCCAGAGCTCTCCTCCAGCTCTGTGCTGTCATGCTTGGTGGAGCCAGCGAGCCCTGCCGGGACCAGCAGGAGCTGCTTTCGTCTTCACAAATAACAGAGAGCGTTCTCAACTCATAGGCAGGCATGGGCACTGCAACCTGCAAAGCTCTCTTCCTCCCTTTGCCTCCCTGTGAAAGTCACTCAGTCGTGTCCGACTCTTTGCGACCCCTTGGACTATATACTTCATGGAATTCTCCAGGCCAGAATACTGGAATAGGTAGCCTTTCCCTTCTAGGGCATCTTCCCATCCCAGGGATCAAAACCAGGTCTCCCGCATGGCAGGCGGATTAGCATCAAAAGTCCTATGTTGTTAGCTAAGTTTTCTCCTCCCACTTTTATCCACCCCCCAGAGTGCTTGCTGCCAAACTGTCTGATTATTTAACTAACTTGCTGAGCTACTCTGTGCCACACTGGGCACAGAACTGACCAAGACCCTGGGCGGTGGCGGGGGGAAGGCACAGGAACTCTTGGTAAGAGTGAGGCCCACGACTGGGAGAGGAGGCCACCTGTGCTGGCTCCCCTCTTGCCTCGAAGGCAGTTCCTTCTCCCTTCCTTTGCCAGCTTGACCTCTTCAGGACTGCTCCGGAATGTCGCGCCCTTCAAGGCACGTACAACCTCCCCTTGTCTCTTCTTACTCCACCCTTCACATTCACTCTGATCCACGAACCTCTCCTCTGAACTCCCACCCTCTGTGCCCCCAGAACTCTTTCCCTGCATCCTCCCACACTTAGGGCTTTAACCCTTCATATGGTCTGGGTTGTATCTCGCCTACTGACTGTGAGCTCTGTGAAGTCAGGAACCACGCCCTGCTCATTGCTGTACACCAGGAAAGAACCAGGGCCGGCTTGGTTGGGTGAAATGTGGTGCTCCCTGATTGCAAGTACATTTGCCACATCAGTGGTTTAACTGGAGTATGGTTCTCAGTGCCTGCATCCACCTGTCCTTCCCCATCTCCCAAAACACTCATGAAAATGTTAGAAATCAGGAAGAAGCCATGCCTGATGGACACTGCAGAATGTGGAGGCTCCTTCCCACGGAAGCTCGTATCCTGTTTGTCCCACAGACACTGATCCCTGAATGAGCTGCCCTCATCCATGTCTTCCTGGCCTCTGTCTCGGGCACCTTCAGGCTTTCCCAGGACTCAAGAGACCTGCCAGCAGCCCCGAGCCTTGGCTGTGTGCTTGGCTCCCTGGGTTGCCCCAGAGCCTGCTAACTCCTGTCGCAGCCCACTGGCCTGACAAAGCAGAGGGCAGAGGCTCCTTCCTTGTGCAAAGCCCACTTTTCTCAGCCTGTCACCATCTTCACTTTCCGGCTTCAGGCCTTCCTGACCTGGCCAGAAAGGAGCGTCGGGTCCTGGGGAGCCACTGGCATCTCATGGGCTAGGCCTCTGCCTTATTCAGGAGCCCTCCTTGCTGGCAGGCCCTCCCCGGCCTGGACGAGGAGAGCAGAAGCCCTCTGTCAGCTGAGCAGATGTGTATTGAGCCCCATGGGTTGGGTCCCAGGTTGTGCCCGAGGCCCAGGGATTTAGGCATGAATGGGGTACAGTCCTCGCCCCGGTGAAGCCGTCTCCAGCAGAGGGTCCAGGCCCTGAAGCAGCTCTGTTCTGCAAAATGCCCAGGGCTGAGGACTCTCAGAGGGGGCTCAGAAAAAGAAGCAGTGACTTCTGCACAGAGTGTAGGATGAGGGGAGACTTCAAGGAGGGGCTGTTTGAGCTGGGCCTTCCATTAAAGTGTGGAGGGTTTGGGCTGGTGGGGAGGATGCGGAGGAATGGCCTGCGCATCGACCACCGCCGTGAGTCAAAGGATAAGGGTGAGTCCTGGAGCAGGGGTCAGGCCTCTGGGGGGTGACCCCTGCCATTACCCTAACCCAGCTCCCTTGCCTTCCCTCCTAGGCACCAACTTCACCCTGCGCGAGCTGGGGCTGGGAGAGGTGACACCCCCGCACGGGACGCTGTACCGGACAGACATCGGCCTGCCCCACTGCGGCTACTCCTAGGCGCCAGCTCTGACGCCGAGCTGGAGGCGGACACCGCGCTGTCCCCCGAGCACCCCGTGCGGCTGTGGGGCCGCAGCACGCGGTCGGGACGCAGCTCCTGCCTGTCCAGCCGGGCCAACTCCAACCTCACGCTCACCGACACGGAGCACGAGAACACGGAGACTGGTGAGTGGCCCGCCCAGCCCGCACCGTGAGCCGGGGCTTCCAGGCCCCAGGGCTTAATCACAGTGCTGATTTTCTGCTCCATTACCTGGGGGCACCGGTGAAGGCGGTGGAAAATTGCCTGCTCTCAGTGGTCAGAAGGCAGAACCTCTCACGGAGTCACATGCAATACCCCCACCCACGGGTGACAGGCCAGAGACGGGTCGCAGCTCTTTTCTTCCAGATGAGGGGCTGCCTAAGGGACAGTATTATGGCTTACAGGCTGCCTTGTGAGCGGAGGGGCCAGAGGGCAGCAGTAACCCACCCCCTACTGCCCACCTTCTGTGGCCTCAGCTGTGCCGCCCGCCCAGAACTCCGTTCACAGCCTGCAGCCACCCTGGGCACTCGCCATGGGTGCTGCCGCACCCCAGGGCCTTTTGCTGATGGGAGGATGGCTTCGCACAAGAGCTGTCATGTTGGAGTAAGTTAAAACTCCCCTCTCTCCCCCAGCTTTCCCATGATCTCATCTGCAGATCTGAGGAAGTGCTGGCTCTGGACTCTAGTCCACTCTCATCTCCACAGCCCTGTTCCAAGGCCAGAGAGATGCTGGGGGAGAAAGAGATGACAGCTTGTTCGCGAGCCTCCTGGGTGCGGGGGAAGGAAAGGGAGCCAGGTTTCAGGCTGTTCTGCCTCTCTCTGGAGGCTTGTTTGGCAGATCTCGGAGGGTTTCCGAGTTGAACGCAGGCCTGCAGTGGGCCACCAAGGCGAGCTCTGTTTCTGCGATGCCTCGTGCTCTTGGGTCTCTGGGTGAAAGAGGTCCCCACGGAGGAGGAAGCTCCTGCTGGACATTTTTTTTCCTCAGAAGTCCAGGGAGGGTTCTGCTCGCCCCTGCCACACCAAACGTGGGAGGGGGAGACATGGGGAGGGCAAGCTGAGTGAGAACAGGAAGAGCCAAGCTGCAAACCAGCGCCCCCTACTGGTTTCCAGCTCTAAACGCAGCATCCTGTGTGATTCCTGCCCAGGATTTGGGGGGAATTGGGGAGCCAGGGTGGACATCAGGTCAGCAGTGAAGGCTTCGGCGGGTTTCAGGTTTGCCTCTAACAAGGATGCTCCAGTGAGTTATATGCACAGCACAGTCCCAGGTTTGGGATCGTGTAGGGGTCTAGGTAAGGATACCATCCAGTGGAGATGTGCTCTCCAAAGAGTCAAGAGCAGCAGGGGTGAAAATCCTTGTTCTACCCCTGCTGCTGGAGAACTCAGGGTATTTCCTCGGGACCCTGTGCACTGGCTTTAGGGGATGGGGCAGCAGCAGGTGATGGGCCCCAACTTGGTAGTTTCACCCTCCCTTGACACTCCACCAGCCCTCTCTGCACTGGGGAGCCGTCCACACCCCCTTATCCTCCTTCCCACCGAGGCCCAAGCCCAGCCAGAAACCCTTCTCTCTCTTCCTGACTACACACTGAATTTGATGTGTGAGGCCGGTACAGAGAAAGTGGTGTCTGACCAGGAGGCAGGCAGCCTCAGGTCCATCACTGACCTGGAATGTAGCATTGGATAAGTTAGATCCTTTCTCACTATAGATGAGGACCTCAGTCTCCTCATCTGTAAAATAAGCAGTTTTAATGAAATCAGCATTCCTGGTGTTCCGAGAATGTTAATATTTCTTAGATTCTACCTAATATTTCTCAGGTAGAAGGGAGTGCTCTGTGGTCAAATAGTGTAGGAAACATTGAGTTCAAGGAATTTGAACCAGTTTCCTTACTGCAGGACTTCTCAGAACCTTTAACATGCTATTAATCATGCTGATGGATATATTAGCAAGCAGCATCCCCCCAAATTGACCTGAGAATAAAGAACCCTTTATTCTCAAAAGATCCAATAAAAGCAGTGTTCCAGTGACACTTGGGGGGAATAAATGAGCCAAATCACTTGCAGACCCTTTTAGATGTAGGATTCTGTGATTTGAAGTCCTCCCATTGGAGGTGAAGGTGTACAAGAGGAAAATTATAAACATAATAGTTAATACCTGCTGCTGATTATTAGACCCCTGAGCACAATGCCAAGTGCTTAGCTGTCTGGTCTCATTTACTCAGGCTACAGCTTGTTGGAGGAGTGGGCAGCCTGTGGACAGGGTCCACATGGAGGAGGGTCTTGTTAGGGTCTGGCAGCTGAGAGGGTGGCAGAGACCAGGACAGCCTCTCAGCCCACGGTAGGTTTTATCATCCCCACTGCACAGAATAAGAAACACGTAGCCCAGAGAAGTTTAAGAAACCTGTGTAGGTCACCTGGCTAGCACGACTTGAATTCGGGCCTGTGTGACTCTGAGATCTTTTCCCTTGTAGCCCTAGTCATAGTGAATTTCCTCTGCAGCAAAGTACTCGGGCTGCTTGTTCATCGGAAGGTTCTCGCCATGGTGACAAATGATCATTTTTCCATAAAGTCATGACAGAATGAAGTGCACACCACCCGCATTATTGTGTATTCCCTGAGAGCTGAATGCAGCTGAATTAAGCCTCTGTTGGGTGAAAATGACATAATCAACGAGCCTGGAGAGCCTCGGCCTTTGATAGTGGGGACAGGGGGATGGCTTCCTGCTTCCCTGGCCACACCACGCTCGCCTCCCGAACATCCATCTCCACGGGGGGCTGCAGCACTCTAACGCTGTGCTCAGGGAAGGTGGGCAGGCAGATCCAACACCTCCTCCCTTCCAGACCCGGACTTCCAAACCCACACATCCCTCGGCTGCCTCTGCCCCTGGTCCTCTTGCTCTAGATTGGACAATTACATTAGTGTCTTTGTTATCTGAAGATCTGAATGACAGTGTCAGCCAGGTTGACCTAATTGACGTGGGCGCGTCATGTCTGACTCTTTGAGGTGCCCGTGGACTATAGCTCACCAGGCTCCTCTGTCCGTGGGATTAACCAGGCAAAAGATACTGGAGTGGGTTCCATTTTCTCCTCCAGGGGATCTTTCTGACCCAGGAATCGAACCCACATCTTGTGCATCTCTGGCATTGGCAGGCTTTGTTGTACTGGAGTTTAAATAATGACAGTGGCTCGTGCTGAATGTGAATGAGCCGTAGGAGTGACTCCCCTTTATCCCCCGAAGAGGTTGATGACATACACGACCCCATGGACTGCAGCCCACCAGGCTCCTCTGTCCATAGGATTTTCCAGGCAAGAGTACTGGAGTGGGGTGCCATCTCCTTCTCCAGTTGAACTGCTAGTAAACGGCAAAACCAGGGTTTGAGTCCACGCCTGCCTCACACCACTGCCCATTATCTTTCCTGACCACCATCCTCTCCTACTTGTTCTGTTTTATAGAAACAGAATACCCCCTGTCTCTTATACACATCTAGATGTGTATAAGAGACAGCCTCTGCCCCTGGTCCTCTTGCTCTAGATTGGAAAATTACATTAGTGTCTTTGTTATCTGAAGATCTGAATGACACTGTCAGCCAGGTTGACCTAATTGACGTGGGCGCGTCATGTCTGACTCTTTGAGGTCCCCGTGGACTATAGCTCACCAGGCTCCTCTGTCCGTGGGATTAACCAGGCAAAGATACTGGAGTGGGTTCCATTTTCTCCTCCAGGGGATCTTTCTGACCCAGGAATCAAACCCACATCTTGTGCGTCTCTGGCATTGGCAGGCTTTGTTGTACTGGAGTTTAAATAATGACAGTGGCTCATGCTGAATGTGAATGAGCCGTAGGAGTGACTCCCCTTTATCCCTAGAAGAGGTTGATGACATTCTCGTCAAACTCAGTTACAGCCAAGGACTGGGGTTCAAAGGGGAAGGGCGTGCTGCAGGCGTGTGTCTAGCGGAGCTGGAGCCCCCAGGCTCTCCGCAGGAGTCTCTGTTCTTTCGAGGCTGCCCTCCTCTTGTTCCTGGCCCTCCTGCTCTCACTTCTTTCCCCGGTGCTCTCCTCTCCGTCTTTCATCCTCCTGGTCCCAGTTTTCTCCTTTATCTGTGACGAGAAGTCTGATCTTACCATCAGAACAGAGCTTGGCTCCACTGGACGTGTTGGCTGACGCATCTCAGTGTGGCCAGTTTTCAGGGGCAGAAGGAGGCCACACTGAGGGCCTACCATGTGTCGAGACACTGCACATGGGCCATTGCCTTCAACTCTCATGAAACAGCATGGCATTCCCATTTCCCAGATGGGAAAACTGAGGTTCCCAGGAGGTCTACTGACTTGGCTGGAGATTGTTCAGTCGGTAAGAACTCAGGTCTCTCTGACGCTATAGGCTGAACCTTCTACCCACCTTTACTTGAATCAGCAACTGAGGACACCAAAGCATGACCCCTAGCAACGGCCAGCCACGGGAACATTGACTGCCTCCACGCCCAGCCTTGCATTAGTCAATAGTAATTGTCAACAGTATTGATAGTGGTGGAAGCTTTTGCTGAGGCCATGGTGAAGCTGCAGGCAGCTGCCATCAATAATAACTTTTATGGGGTCCATTAAAGCCAATTTCTGCCCCTGAAGGTTAATGTCAGCAGCTTTTATGTCACTGCTTAATATCCAAAATAAATACAGAATTGACTGGGTAATGTAAACACAAATCTCTCCCTTCAGGGCCGTCAGGTGGAACCAGCCCTCAGGCCCCCCCCTCCCTGCTGAGCTGGGCCACAGCAAGGAGGAGCTGGCATCATGCCAGGGCACACAGTTGGCATTCCATAAAAGTTTTTTAGCAAGCAGAGGTTGCGTTTGCGCTCCAGCCCCAGGGTCAGGTGGATGCAGTGCCTCTTTAGCAGTTTCACTCTGTGATTTGTTCTGTAGCTGTGCTGAGCTCCTTCCGTGGACCAGGCACCGTTCTAGAATCGAGACTCTTGGTAAACAGCCAAGAGGGGAGGTAGAGCTGTGACAGCGTTTCCGCTCTGTCTATCTCAGGCAGGGTGGAAAAGATGCAGTCCCGGCATCTAGTGAGGAGCCTTGGTCCCAGGTCTGAAACCTTGAGCGCGTCACCTCCCCTCCCTACCCAACAGTATAGCTGTGCTGAGCTCCTTCCGTGGACCAGGCACCGTTCTAGAATCGAGACTCTTGGTAAACAGCCAAGAGGGGAGGTAGAGCTGTGACAGCGTTTCCGCTCTGTCTATCTCAGGCAGGGTGGAAAAGATGCAGTCCCGGCATCTAGTGAGGAGCCTTGGTCCCAGGTCTGAAACCTTGAGTGCGTCACCTCCCCTCCCTACACAACAGTTCCCGCATTTCTGAAACTGTGTACCAGTGGCCACGTGGGGCCAGAAGAAGGGAAACGGGAGTTAGGGTTTACCAGATACTGAGTTTCAGTTTGGGATGGGGGGATAATGCTTGTTACACAGCAAAGTGAGGGCACTCGGTGCCGCCCTTACCGTATGCTTAAAAATGGTTGCAAGAGTTACCTGTGTTTAACCACAGTAATAAAAAGAACAAAACCAGCATGCTGTCTTTCTTCCTTAAGTGTTGCTGTGAGCCTGCACCACAGCTTTGGCAAAGCGGCTGGTCTGTGCTGGTCCTTAATGCCCGCTCGCTATTAATGTCCATTGTTGAAAGAGCTGTGGCATGACTGTGGAAGGATCTGCTCACTCTACCCTGAGGGTCCAAAGGCTCTTTCCTCCAATCCACCCACACAATGCACCTGGGCTTGCGGCCCAGCCGAGCAGGATTGCACTGAAGGTGAGGGTTCTAAGCGAGATGTTCCCAGTGGAGGCAATTTCTCGAGCAGGGCTTGGAGGCATAAAGAGGCGTGGTCAGCCTGGGACATAGTGAGAATTTACTCCCAGCTCTAATCCCAGAGGCAAAGTGAGAAATGCACATGGAAAAGAAACAATGAAACAGAATCACAGTTTCCCTCCAAATTATCAAGCAGCCTGGGTGTCAAAAGGGAAATTACCAGTTAACCCAATTAGGCGGCCAAATTGCTTATTGAGAGTCAGTAGATTAGGTGAGCATCTTCAAGCTCCATGAGAAAGCTCATTACCAGTTTAACTCCATTTATCCTCTGCCCTCCCTGGCCCCGTGCTCATTCATGAGACTTCGTTTTTAAAATCTTGTAAAAATAGCTATCACTAATTCCCTAGAGTACTGCAGCTACCCAGCCATGATACACAAGGCTCCCTTTTCTAGGGTGGGAAACTGGGTTCCTTCACTAGGGCAGAGATTACACCCATATATTTGACTACCCTTTTGCCCACGAGCAGCCTGCACTCCATCCTAGAAAATAGAGGTGCTCAGGAATGAGGGTGTCTTACTGGACAGTTACCCACATAACAAGGACTGCAAGCCCCCAAGTTCCAAAGAGGATTGAGAAGGGCCTGCAAGAGTCAAAGCCTCTGGGAATCTGGGAGACAACTAGTCCATTGATTCTTAACTTTTTTTTTCCCCCATTTCCTAGCCAAGAAAGCTAAGATTCAGAGAGGTTAGGTGACCTGCTGAAGGTTGCACAGCTGCTGCTGCTGAGGCTAAGTAAGTCACTTTAGTCGTGTCCAACTCTGCACGACCCCATAGACGGCAGCCCACCAGGCTCCTCCATCCCTGGGATTCTCCAGGCAAGAACACTGGCGTGGGTTGCCATTTCCTTCTCCAATGCATGAAAGTGAAAAGTGAAAGTGAAGTCGCTCAGTGGTGTCTGACTCTTCACGACCCCATGGACTGCAGCCCACCAGGCTCCTCTGTCCATAGGATTTTCCAGGCAAGAGTACTGGAGTGGGGTGCCATCTCCTTCTCCAGTTGAACTGCTAGTAAACGGCAAAACCAGGGTTTGAGTCCACGCCTGCCTCACACCACTGCCCATTATCTTTCCTGACCACCATCCTCTCCTACTTGTTCTGTTTTATAGAAACAGAATACCCCGGTCTCCCACATTGAGGTGGATTCTTTACCATCTGAGCCACCAGGGAAGCCCATGTTTCCATTAGTTCAATGCTGTTAATATACATAATCTGGGAGATGAATCTAGCTGTATCCAGAACATAAACTTCCTTCTTTGTCAGTGTTAGTAACTGCCAAAAATTAAATTGAATCCCTAACCTGTTAGAGCTAATCAGGGCCTAGAGATCATCATACCAGGTCACCCTCTAATTGTGCCATGCTGCAGAAAAGATGTCATAGAAGTTTAAGAGAAAAATTCCGACCAGCGGGTATCAGAGAACGTTTTGTGGAAGAAGTGCTGTCCCTGGGCTTGGAGGGCTGCCAGGGACTCTCGCAGGTAAGGAAGGGGGAAGATAGGGTGTTCTGTGTGGATGGAGTGTGCGTGTGCTGTACTTAGTCGCTCAGTCATGTCTGAATCTTTGTGACCCCCACGGACTGCAGCAACCACACCAGCATTCTTGCCTGGAGAATCTCCAAGGACAGACGATAAAGGGATGGGCGAGGACACATGTCTCGTGTGTCCCCTGGCGCTGGAGCATGGGGTGTGCGTGGGAATATGGGGGCAGAGTGTGTTGGGGGAGGAAAGCTGGAGACTTGGACGGATGGCCTGTCGCTTAACAATGTTTGTTGAGCACCTACTGATTTAGGTTATTATGTTTCCAGCCTGATCAGGACAGACAGAACTGCCTGCTCATCAGTGGGGAAACTGATCAACAGATTTAAAAACTAAATGATAGAGGATGATTCAGGATGATAGGAGAGGGAATGGGGAATGCCAGGCTGTGGGGGGCGGGGAAGGGCTGTGGGGCAGGGGAGGAAGCTGGCGATGAGACTGTCTGGAGGAAAGGCATCCGGGCGGAGGACAGGGCAGGTACCAGGGTCTGGAGGCAAGGAGGCCAGTGCAACCAGGGTACAGAGGAGGTCAGAGAGGGGAGGTGGGGCGGGGCGCGTGCAGGTTGCTGCGTGGGGAGTCACAGGAGCCTCCGAGTGGAGTGGCAAGGTCATTCTGGAAAAAGTGTGGAGCGCCGGAGCAAGAGGCTACTGCAGGAGTCCAGGAGAGAGGATGGGAGCTCGGGTCGGGGCATGGAGGCTGTGGGGAGGGGCTGTGAGCCTGGTCAGGGGACCGCACCGCCCTGCCCTGGTCCGCCGCAGAGCCTCGTAAGCAGGAAGACCGCCGTTTTCTTAAGTCCAGTGGCTGAAATGGAGTCCCGGCACTCTCGGTGTGCGGAGGGCTCACACCTGGTCCTCCTGGCCTCACAGCTCCTTCATCCCGGCTGCAGGGTCCCTGAGCGCTGGCCGGCCCCACGCTGCTCCCCACTTCCTCGCGGCCTTGGTCACCGAGCTCACCTCTTGTCCCAGCCTCACCCGGTACTCCCTGCATCCCGACCGCCCGGATCTCTGAACCTGACTTCTGGACTCCTGCTCCCAGCCTCGCCGTGCCGCCCACGCGAGGCTCTTTGCCTTATCTTTTTTTGTATCCTCTTGGCTTCAGTGTGTCCCTGATTCCAGCCCTTCCTTCTGCTCAGCTGCTTCAAACTGCCTTGGTCAAGTCAGTCTGGGGCCTCCTCGCCACAGCACCACCTCTGATGGATTTCCTGTGATGTCGGAGGTGGTATCCGACACACACTAATGTGGTTGTTCTTGTGAGTTCCTTGGAAGAGGACTTGAAATACACCCCAAATTCACTCCCCTCGGTGTACACTGCAGCGCTCCCTGGTGGGCAGTATGTGCTAATACACGTGCACCCTGCTTCTGAACTGGCAGGCGGGGAAAAGAAACAAAGCTACTGTAAATTAAGATAGATTGCATTCTTGAAACTAGGTTAAGGCTCACTGTGTGTGCAGAGAGGTACAGTAAGCCAGAGTTTTGCTTTTGATTTGAGCCAACGTGACTTTCAATTCCTGTGGAAGCAATGATGTGCACAAAGTTCCTACCAAAAGACATTTATTTGCAAAGCACTATTTTCTATTGCAAGCTCAGCTTTGTCCAAGGAGAGTGGCTCTTGGTCTGTTTCAGCTTCATATAACCCCGGGTGACTTCAGGGAGGAAAAGGAGTAACCAGTGCTGGGAAAAGAGCTTTCTGCCCACAGGAGCCTAATTCACTGCTGGGGTGTGTGGAATCCAGGGATGAATCTGGTTTCAGTTTTAGACTCTTGTCACCAGGCCCAGGGTGACCTTGAGCAACTTACTTCTCCTCTCTGGGCATCAGTTTCTTCACCAGCCCAAGGGAGTCATTGGACTCTCAGGCAGTACGATAACTGGGAAGGATAATGGGCTTTGGAGTTGGTCTCAGGATCCCAGCTCAGCCACTCAGGAACTGGATGATGTTGTACAAGTGATTGAATCTTACTGAGCCTCAGTTGCTTCACCTGTAATGTGGTCATGAATACCTCCTAATGTTGTAATGTGCACAAAAGATGTGTGCACATGAAAGGTGAAGGGCTTCCATTTCCCACCTGTGGACCAATCCTGACCCTGAAATCAGTGGTGCATCTCAGCACTATCATTTAAAATCATGATCATAAATGGATGGGAGAGGAGCAGAACAGAGTACATTAAACATAGTGAAGTCAGTATTATTTTGTGAATTTTTATTTTAGTTATACTTTACACACAGCACCTGTACTAGGTCATCATGTATAATGTATTTCTTACTCTGTCAGTAAAAAACTAATAATCATAAGTTTAAAAGATACTTGGCACTTACCAGGACCTGATGAATGTTAATTCCTTTCCTTCAAACCCCTCAGCTTGAAGATTCCATAATTCCTGACGCCATGTGTACATACATACTAAGTCACCTCAGTTGTGTCTGACTCTTTGCGACCCATAGACTGTAGCCCACCAGGCTCTTCTGTCCATGGGATTCTCCAAGCAAGAATACTGGAGTGGGTTGCCATGCCCTCCTGCAGGGGATCTTCCTGACCCAGGTATCAAACCCAGGTCTCCTGCATTACAGGCAGATTCCTTACTGCTAAATCACCTGGGAAACCCTCATGATATCATTGTTGTTAGTCGCTCAACCATGTCCAACTCTTTGCAACTCAATGGACTGCAGGATACCGGGCTTCCTTTCTTTCACCATCTCCCAGAGCTTGCTCAAACTCATGTCCATTGAGTCGACGATGTCATTCAACCATCGCATCCTCTGTCCTTCCCTTCTCCTCCCGCCCTCAATCTTTCCCAGCATCAGAGACCTTTCTAATGAGTTGGCTCTTCACATCAGATGATGTCATAGTCTTAACTAAAAACTATTGGCATAGTACTTCTAGGGCTCCCCTATGGAGAATAAGGGCATATTGGGGCAGGGCCCCATGATTCAGTTGAAAGAAGCTGGGCTCTGGGATCAGATGGAGTTGGCCATCTCGCCCCCTCCTCCCCCAATTTCCCCTTATGTGAATGGCTGTTGGGCTGACTGATAAGCCCTTGGGTAGCTAGGATCAGCAGAAAAAGCACCCCAAACAGGATGCGCTGACTTACAAGGATATTGGAGCCTGCTGCTGATGCAAGTTGCTTCAGTCATGTCCGACTCCGTGCAACCCCATAGATGGCAGCCCACCAGGCTCTCCTGTCCCTGGGATTTTCCAGGCAAGAACACTGGAGTGGGTTGCCATTTTCTTCTCCAATGCAAGAAAGTGAAAAGTGAAAGTGAAGTCGCTCAGTCATGTCTGACTCTCAGTGACCCCACGGACTGCAGCCCACCAGGCTCCTCTGCCCATGGGATTTTCCAGGCAAGAGTACTAGAGTGGGGTGCCACTGCCTTTTCTTAGAAGGGTCATAATCTGGGTTCACATAACCAGCTGAATCTCTTCATCAGTGCAAAGGGGACTTCTACTGACTACTTCATTTGTGGATATACATTAAAACAAGCTTAGAGAGGTTAAGCACCTAGAATAGTGCCTGGTGCATCGTTAGTGATATATAAGCATGCGGTGTTGTTATCATTCCTACAGCATTTTGTGATTTACAAAGTGTTTTCACATTTTGTTTAAAATTTGCAACAGCCTTTGAGGTAGATGTGTCTCATCACTATATGAAATTTCTCTGAGATCATACAGCTGGAAAGTGGCAGAGATGAGATTGAATCCCAGGTCTCTCGGACCCCATACCCGCATGCTGCTGTTCACAACCAGAGGCATACCTCAGAGATACTGTGGGGTTTGGTTCCAGACCACTGCAGTAAGATAACACTGGCATAATGCAACTCACCCTTTGTTTTTTTTTTTTGGCTTTCCAGTGCATCTAAAAGTTATGTTTATGCTACACTGTAGCCTATTAGGTGTGTAATAGCATTATGTTGGGAAAAAAATGTATATACATACTTAAAAAAAAAAACTTTGTAGCTAAAAAATGCTAACATCTGACAGTGTAGGACTGCCACAACCCTGCCACACAAAAATAATAAATATGTCTGGGAAGGGCAATAAAATGAGGAATGCCCAAACATATGGCAGCTGGTCAGCCTGTCTTTCTGCCAAAGATAACTCCCTAGTTGCCAAGGTCAAGTGTGAAAAGACTCTAGCAGGCCTGATTTTCCTTAGACCACTATCTCCCAGTCAGCTCCGTGGGAAGGATCTCAGCCTAGGCCTTCTGTTCGGGAAGAAACTTCCCTTTGGAAGAATATTCCAAACACCAAAGAGGGCTTTTCCTTCCACGACCGTTTAGCAGCCTGGCTTCCTAAATGAGTGTTTGGCTCTTCGCTTTGTAGGCTCTTTACTGCAAACAAATCACTCTCCAGAATGTGCTTCCAAGAAGGAAATAATCGTATGGAACAAACCAGATTCAAAGTGTGCTGTCAACAAAGGGCAACTGTGTGCCGGTCCAGCTGCTGGAAGAATGGCCGAGGAGGGAAACAGCAGCCGTCACGTATGTGAAGTGGGCTGTGAAAAGGCCGAGGAGGCTCTGCAAACGGGAAGCAAATGGCTAAGCACTGCAAGCAGATTCTCCGCCGACTGCGCCACCAGGGAAGTCCCAAGTCAGAAGTAAGCCTGGGCCAAGCAAGGCTCCTTGAGCATCTCCCTCCCTGTGGCCCCACATGGGAGGAAAAGAAGAGAAGCTGCTTAAGCCTAAAGGATTTACCCTTCCTACCTGCGTCCACCACTTGCAGTCATTTATTACCTCAGCCCTAGAGCTAGTGCTAAAAGATGCATTTTAGTTGGAGAAAATGTCATGTCATTTTTCCCCCCTACTAGATCTAGCAAGCTCTTCAAGTGTCTTTGCTGGCATTTGGCTGTTCTCCTTCACGCTTAGGAAACACGTCAGAGCTGGCGACACCATGAATACCTGACATTTCATCAATTATCACGTGGCTTTCTCCAGTCCAGGGCACCTGACCCCCCACCCTGTCTTTGAACCCTGACAGTGGACCTTTGAACTTGGAGCCCGGGTCATAGGGTTTAAGGCTCTGTAAGTCACTGGAAGGACTCACGGGGCTCAGCACAAAGTGAGACTTGTGGCTGAGATTTACTACAAGAAAAGAGTAAACAGCAAACCAGCAAGAGGAAACGATGCACAGGGTGGAATCGGGAAACCAGACTCAAGCTTCCAGTGGTCCTCTCCTAGCAGAGCCATTCAGGACATGCTCAGTGCCTTCAACAGGAAGCTGTGCTGTCCACCAGGGAAGCTCAAGAGGGACCCCTGCTCACAGGTTTTTATCAGGGGCTGGGTCACATAGACACCCTCTGCCTCACATGGGCCAAAATGGCCAGATTCTCAGAGGGAAGCAGGTATTTAGCATAAACCTCATTATTTGTCTGCACAGTCTAGGCAGAGTCAGCCACCCTTCTCATTAGAGATTTTATATCAGGCAAGAATTGTTACAGCCAAGTTCCCAGATGCTGGCCAAGAGCCAGCCCAGCAAGCAGACCTCTCTAAGGAGCTCGGGCTGTTATGTTGACTCCTCTGCACAAGCCTCTGGTCCTCCCCTTCTATTTCCTAACGAGTAACCCTGAGTGCCCACCCAGTGTATGTATACACACTTCTCAGGTCAGCTGTGTAGACCTTTGTCTAACTCTTTATCTTTCAGGTGCTAACTGTGATTACAAACATTCTGGATAAGAAATGGCTTGATAAATAAAGCTCACTATTGGTGCTGGTGATGAAACCACAGAAAACAAAAGGACAGATCTTAGGAAAAAGGCAAGCACGTTGAATAATCTGACAGCAGGGCAACGCTGCTTGGTCTATAGCTCTGTTGATGGCTTGGGGCGGGGGAGGGAGGCTGTGAGGCTGAGTGACGGGACAGGTGCTGTGGACGTGTATCTCCTTTCAGTAGCACGTGGCAGGCAGTGTGTCAGTGTTGCATGAACGCTGAGGTGAAGCAGGCATGCTCTCTGGCTACTGGGGCTTTTGGTGTAGAGAAGAAAGACACATAAGCTAGGCAAGTGTCCTGCAGAATGTCACGTGAGTGCCATCAGTGACCCGAGGTGGCCAGCAGGCAGAGTACCAGCAGAAGAAACCTGGTCCTGCTGAGGCAGCTGAATAAGGTGACTTGTAAGACTTGTGGCTCTGAGCACCCATCCAAGGGGTGCTGGGCCAGGACCACAGGAAGAATGTCCGTCACAGTGGCATCTCATGCCAACCAGTCCTAGAATGCAGTGCTCAAGAGTTCCAGTGGCAAAAGGCAGCTTGAAGGCTGTGGGTCCAGTGTGCCTGTGTGATACAGAAAGTAGGTGAGGGGAGAAACCTTTACCTGTGGTCAGGTGTGAAAAAATCCCAGGATCCCTCTGCTAGGGCACGACAACACCCAAGTCCCTCCTGTGCCTTGCGGCCAGAGACGAGGAGGAACTCACCTACAGTTGAGCCAAGATGAGTTTGTTGACTCTCTGCTGCAGTGGAGGACACACACCTGGGGGGTTCATTGGGTATCTCAGTAAGGGGTGTCTGAAAGGAAGTACAGGATGCAGCCTTGTACTGGGTGATTTGGGGACAGGTGAGTTCAAGGTAGCGGGGAGCTTCGCTGTGGATACTGTCAGAAAGCAGAGGTGAGTCTGTGCCTGAGTATCTTAGTAAGCCTTATGTATACAGAAGGCAGGAAGAATGAAGTGAGGTCACAGTTGCATTTGGAAAAGCAGCAGTGGTTACACTGGCCGGGATTGGGCAGGCTTGACTCTTTGGGTCATTTTGTGGTTTGGACCATTTTTTTCTTTTTGTCTAAGTTCAGACATAATCGCAGAGTGGCCTTGCCTTTGTCCGAGCCCAGATGAACAGTTGCTTGTCTGAAGCTGGTGTGTGAAATTGTCTATATTCATCATTAGAAAGTTACTGCCTAGCTCTGAGGGCCAAGCAGTCCTGGCTGTTAGGAACTGTTTCTGTCTTCCTCATCCCAAGACCCACCGTCTCAGGATGCAGCTGGCTCTCAAGGCCCTTCGGTGGGCTGTCCCACAATAAATCTCAGCCCCCAGGGAAAATAGTAATGGAAATTACTTATTTAATAAGAAGTACTGTTATATTGGCCCTCCCCAGGTGGCTCTGTGGTAAAGAATTCACCTGCTAATGAAGAAAATGCAGGTTTGACCCTGGGGTGGGAAGATCCCCTGGAGGAGAAAATGGCAACCCACTCTAGTATTCTTGCCTGGAAAATCCCACAGACAGAAGAGTCTGGCGGGCTGTAGTCCATGGGATTGCAAAAGAGTCAGGCACAACTAAACAACAACTGTTATATTACCTAATTACTATCAAATAATTACTTCAGTTTAGTCGCTCAGTCGTGTCTGACTCTTTGTGACCCCATGAATCACAACACGC
Organism: Madoqua kirkii; assembly: GCA_006408675.1. NCBI lineage: Eukaryota > Metazoa > Chordata > Mammalia > Artiodactyla > Bovidae > Madoqua > Madoqua kirkii. Next base: position 62,573 of record SJYC01142037.1, read on the forward strand.
CAGGCCTCCCTTGTCCATCACCATCTCCCAGAGTTCACTCAGACTCATATCCATCGAGTCAGTGATGCCATACAGCCATCTCATCCTCTGTCGTCCCCTTCTCCTCCTGCCCCCAATCCCTCCCAGCATCAAAGTCTTTTCCAATGAGTCAGCTCTTTGCATGAGGTGGCCAAAGTACTGGAGTTTCAGCTTTAGCATCATTCCTTCTAAAGAAATCCCAGGGCTGATCTCCTTCAGAATGGACTGGTTGCATCTCCTTGCAGTCCAAGGGACTCTCAAGAGTCTTCTCCAACACCACAGTTCAAAAGCATCAGTTCTTCGGCGCTCAGCCTTCTTCACAGTCCAACTCTCACATCCATACATGACTACTGGAAATGGTACTAAATAAATAATAATTATTTATTGAATATTTATTATGTCAGGAAGTAGATGATCCTCTTTAAATATATTTAGTCTTGTTTCATCCTCTTGCTATCTTGGCAGGATTGGTATTTTGGCTTTTCGTAGATAAAGAAATAGGAGAAGGCAATGGCACCCCACTCTAGTACTCTTGCCTGGAAAATCCCAGGGGCAGAGGAGCGTGGTTAGGCTACAGTCCATGGGGTCGCTAAGAGTCGGACACGACTGAGCAACTTCACTTTCAAGTTTTCACTTTCATGCATTGGAGAAGGAAATGGTAAAAGAAGGCAATGGCACCCCACTCTAGTACTCTTGCCTGGAAAATCCCAGGGGCAGAGGAGCGTGGTTAGGCTACAGTCCATGGGGTCGCTAAGAGTCGGACACGACTGAGCAACTTCACTTTCAAGTTTTCACTTTCATGCATTGGAGAAGGAAATGGTAACCCAATCCAGTGTTCTTGCCTGGAGAATCCCAGGGACGGGGGAGCCTGGTGGGCTTCCATCTATGGGGTTGCACAGAGTCGGACACAACTAAAGTGACTTAGCAGCAGCAGATAAGGAAATAGAGGCTCTGATAAGTAAAGTGACTTCCTGAGGACCATACATCTAACAAGTGGTGGAGAAAAGTCACACACAGATCTGCGCGACTCTGAAACCTGTCTTTTCTTTCTGCCACGGGGTGTCTTGACACATAGGGACGTGTGGGCACTGACAGGGCTGGTTTGCCAAGCTGCAGCTGAGACCAGTGTTGGTCCAGAGAGTATGACTGAAAGTATCTGAGAGCATCTCTGAGAGTATGACTGAGAGTATCTCTGAAACAGATCCAAAGTGTCCTCACAGACGGAGTTTGGGCGACCCCTGAAATGTCCCAGGTCACAGACTCCCAGCCCCTGGCAGAGTGTGGGGGTCCCCAGGAGCAGGAGCCTGGCAGAGTGTAGGGGTCCCCAGGAGCAGGAGTCACAGCGTCAGCTCAGGAAACCCATCCCAGCCTCCCCAGAGGGGAGAGGGGGGCTGCAGCTATTTTTCAGTCCTGAACAGTTGGCTGATCCATAAGAAAAAGAGCTGCCCATTACTGATTAAGTTTGTTTTCCACCATGACAGTGTCTTAATGAAACTTAGCATCTTCAGCTCAAAAACTGAGGGGAAACTTTTAAGTCAGTGATGGCTAACGTTGCCATCCTCTTCAGAGTCCAGCACTGTTTAATGGCCTGGGGACAAGGCATGGCAGGAGTTGGAAAACCTGTTGACACTGGTCCCTTAGCCAGAAGCATCAGTCTTCTTTCAGTGGTCTATTTTGTATTGATCTAAAGACCTTTTCTTAGAACTACGTATCTCTAGGCAAGACCGTGGTTTATTTATTGATCTCAGCGTAATCGGGACCTGGCATTCGTAACAAGCTGGGCTTCCCAGGTGGAGCTAGTGGTAAAGAACCTGCCTGCCAATGCGGGAGACCTATGTAAGAGATGCAGGTTCAGTCCCTGGGTTGAGAAAATCCCCTGGAGTGGGACATGGCAGCCCACTCCAGTATCCTTGCCTGGAAAATCCCACGGACAGAGAAGCCTGGTGGGCTACAGTCCATGGGGTCCCAGAGAGACTGCAGACCAGAAAGAGCAGGCAGAAGAGTGTAACTAAGGCTTATTGCATGCTGTGTTAGTTTGCTAGGGTTGCTGCAAAAATTGCCGCAAACTGAGTGCCTTAAAGCAATCAGAATGTATCGTCTCACAGTTCTAGAAGGCTCAAAGCTTGTTCCCTCTGAAACCTGCAGGGGAATGCTTCCCTGTCTCTTCCTGGTTTCCAGTGGGCTGCCGTCAGCCACCGGCTTTCCTGGCTTGTGCAGCACACTCCAGTCTCTGCCTTCATTGTCCGTGGCATTGTCTGTGTGTGTCTCTGTCTTCAGCGGCCGTCTTCACATCAGAGCACTGGTCATACTGAGCTAGCGGCCCATCCTACTCCAATCTGACCTCCTCTTAACTAATTGCATCGAATACAGCCCTATTCCACACGAGGTCCACGTTCTGAGGCTAAGGTACTGGTACTGGGGTTGAGGACCCTCTCTTTGAGCTGCTGTAACAAAAACACCATCCACTGGGAGGCTTAAACAGCAAGCATTTATTTCTCACCATTCTAGAAGCTAGAAGTCCAAGATCAAAATGTCTGTAGATTTGGTGTCTAGGGGGAACCACTCCTGCTGCTTCTCACTGTTTTCACACGGCAGAAGGGGTGAGGGAGCTCTTTGGGGGTCTCTTTTATAAGGGGGCTCCACTTTCAAGACCTGATTGCCTCTTGAAGACCTCACCTCCTAATGCCATCACCCTTGGGGGTTAGAATTTTATTATATGAATTGGAGGTAGAGGGGGCAGAAGCATTTGGTCTGTAACAGACTTCAGCATATCTTTTTTTTTTTTAATTAATTATTTTGTGGGGAAGGATAATTGCTTTACAGAATTTTGCTGTTTTCTGTCAATCGTCAACATGAGTCAGCCATATCTTTTCAGGGGAAAACACTTCAGTCCGTAAGAGATGCCTGTTAGTTTCCAGGCACCATCTCGGGCCCCACCACCCCTCAGCAGCCTGGCTCTTAAGTGAGTCTGCAGCTTCTCGGGGCCCCCAGGAACCATTTTTTTCTGAATGCTATGGCAGTTGTGCCTCTCCCCGCTGGACCTTGGGGCCCCTGAGTCCTGCTGCGGTGTCCCCTTCCTCTCCCTGGCGTGCGCCACCTCACGGCCAAGGGATCGTCAGGTCAGGCACCGGGTCTTAGGGCTGATTCCGAGTGAGTGATGAGTGAGACCATGTGGGGGGACGCTGTGGCCTTGCTTGTAATGACAGGGGGTGTGAGTACGTGAGAGTACACACACATGGCTGTGTGCAAGGCCTCCTGCTTTCAGTGTGCGGGGTTTAGGGCTGTGTGTGTATGTGAGGTTCAAGTGTGAGAGATGCGTACCCATGACCGTGTTGGAGTTTGGCTGCAAGACCAGGTCTGTGTTGTTATATTGACGGAGGGTGGGAGGAGGGGATGGTGGGATAAACGTGTGACAGTGTGGGGATCACGTGAACAAGGGTGTGTGGGTCTGTGTCTGTGCCCGAGTGAGGGAACGGGTGGGGAATTCCACCAAACACCTGTTGTATTTTAGACTCAGGCAGCCAGCAGAGGTGAAGTCTTTCTTCCCGTGGAAATGGGGAAGAAAGACTTTGGGGGGAGGGCTTTTATTCGCTTTGGTGAAAAAAGAAAAAGTGGCATCATTCAGTTAGTGGTTGTTAATTAGGAGCAGGTCCCAGGAAAGCTGCCGTGCAGCAGCACCAATAAATCACTCATTAACTACCCGTGGCCGCCCGCCTCCATGCCCGCTTCTCTGCAGCTGGAGCCTCATCTGCAGCTGGGCCAGGGCCCGGCCACTGTAGGCTCATCAGAATTGGGGGGGGGGCTGTACTCCTCAGTCCCCCCCCCCATTCTAGGAGCATCCCCAGGGTACACTAGAAGACAGGGCTGAGCCTCCGTTCACTGGCTCATGCATGGACTCAAGTACAACTCTCTACACATCGAGATCTCCCCGTTCCACCCCTTCCGGCCTCGTCTCCCACCATTCGGTGTTGATTTGTGTTCCAGCTTAAGGGCGTCATCATAACAGCCACGCACACGCCATTAGATGGTGTCATTAGGCATCTACCTGTGTCGCTTGCAGAAGGGAGCAAGCATGCAGTGGGTACACAGGAAATACGTCCTTGCCAGACCAGCCCCCAGCGACTTTCTCACCAAAGCAATGGTTTAAAGTATTGAATGCAGCTAAAACCACCATAGACTTTCCCATAGGAGGTGGGAAAGGGAGTAACTGCTTAGTGGGTACAGAGGTTTGTTTTTGTCTTTTTTTGTAGGCGGAGGGGTTGATGAAAATGTTCTAGAATAGATAGTAGTAATGTGGCACTAGTGGTAAAGAACCCGCCTGCAAACGTGAGATGAAAGTTTGATCCTTGGGTCAGGAAGGTCACCTGGACAAGGAAATGGGAACCCACTCCAGTATCGCTGCCTGGAGAATCCCATGGACAGCGGAGCCTGGGGTTACAGTCCATGGGGTCACATGTGACTGAAGCAGCTTAGCTTGCATGCATTCAATGATGGCACTTTAGGAATGTATAAAATGCCTCTGAGCCGCACACTTTCAGATGGTTCAAATGATAAATTGTATATTTTTCTAGAATAAAAAGCCAGTCTAGAACACCTTATTCATCACGCTTTCGGCACACAGTCATTGAGAGCACCTGTAGCATCAGGCCCTGGGGACTCAGAAGTGTTTGGGATTGGGGAAGCAGACAGACATGCAGCAGATTGGCACTTCCTGTTTTAACAGCAAACTGTGTACCCTTAAAACACTGGGAGGTTGCTGTGTTTGCCCCTGCTTTGAAGTGAGCAAACTAGGAATCACAAGGGCAGGGACTTCGCCAAAGTCACAGAGCTCCTAGATAGATGTGAACCCAAGTCTAGCTGCTGCAAACCCATCATATTCCCAGTGCCATGTGCTTCCTCTTCCTCCCAGTTTCAGGCCGGGTGCTCACCATCTAACTTAAGGACAACACAGCCCGAGGCTGGAGAGCCCGTGTGGATGGCAAGCCAGACATTGCCAGGTTCAATTCTCCCTCCTCCTCCGTGGGCTGAGGGCCCTAGCCTCTCCTCCTCAGTCCCCCGCCCCACTCCATCATCAGCACTGCCAGCACCATGATCTTGCTAATCTGATTAGCTGGCTGCTCCCTGCTAGATGTTTGTATTAGTGCCCCAACCTTCTTCCTAAGCGATAATTTCAGGAACCTGTGACTTTGGAATGACGTTCTTTATGGTTGTGTTTATTTTTGAAAATATGTAGACTCAATCCCCATCTCACAGCCTCTGCTTTTGTGCTTAGCTGAAATGTGTTGAAAGACTTAGAGATAATTACTGAATATTTTCCCCACATGTAAAAAAGATATTTGCTCTAATGAGGCCATTCTTTAACCTGGCTGGGGTGCAGTGAAGGGAGTGTTAGACTTAGAAGCCTTTGTTTGGTTCAGGAAGCTCAGGAATCCCCATCTCGGAGGCCAAGCCCAGATGTAACCCTGGAAGCATGAAGTTCAAAGACAGTGGGATTATGGACTGGTGCAAAGCTGGGTAAAAATATATCACCATTGCCCTTCCTTCAGACACTGGCGCATTAGCTAGGATCTGCACGTAGTTTCGGTTGGCCTCAGTGCAGAGATACTTCAGAGAGAGGAAGGAAAGTTAAATCCCTCTTCTGGAACCAAATGGAGATAAAGAACAGTCCACTGGTGTGGGGAAAGAGGGTTATGGGGGTGGTGTTTGACTCTAGATCTCATATTCTTTTCCCGAGGCTTCTTTGTTCACGCATCCATTCCTGCCTTCATTCATTCATCAAATGTTCATAGAGAACCTGATGCTTCCAGGTCCTGTTTCAGTGATTGTAGACAGAAATGTAGGCTTCCCTGGTAGCTCAGGAGGTAAAGAGTCTGCCTGCAATGTGGGAGATCTGAGTTCCATCCCTGGGTCGGGAAGATCCCCTGAAGAAGGAAATGGCGACCCACTCCAGTAATCTTGCCTGGAAAATCCCATGGACAGAGGAGCTGGCAGGCTACAGTCCATGAGGTCACAAAGAGTCTGGTGTGACTGAGTGGCTAACACTTTCACACTTCCATGATTTCTGTAGCAGTCAAATAGGTTAATTATGTCTCAATAACAAGCAGCCCTAATATCTCAGTGGCTTTGCAGAGTTTATTTCTCACATCACATACTCAGCACATCGGAGGTGTCAGAGAAAAGGGTTTCTCCATAGTCTCTCTCCAGGACCCAGGCATAGGGGCTCTGCCATCTTGTAGCTGCATTGTCTGGAGCAAACAGCCTTTTTGCCTGCTTCTCACAGCCCATAGGCCTGACTTAGTCATATAGCTCCTCTTAACTGCAAGGGAGCAGGGAAGTATATACCTCCCTTGTACCCAGAAAAAGAACCAGCTTGGTAAGCACCAGGAGCCCCTACACCACCTAGCATAAGAAGGGCTGGGGTGTGGACCCAGTGGAATATCTGCCCTTGAGATGTTTCCATTCAGTAGAAGGGACAAGTAAAGAGATGTAACAGCTCAGAGGAGTCAGGAGAGGGGGAAAGGAGTTGTGATGTGAAGTCTGAGAGGTGGGAGACGGGGGTGCTGGCAGGCTGGCCAGGGTGCATGGCACATTCATGCGTGCAGGTGTCAGGTGGCTGCTGAAGTGTATCGGGGTGACTAGTGTGCCAGTGGTGAACCTAGAGAAACAAGGCCTTGGGCATCACCTGTCGGTGTCTGAACCTTATTCCTGGGGGAGGGAAAGCCAGCGAAGGGTTTTACACAGGGATGCGAGCCACCCTCTGTGTGTTTCTGGAAAAATCACCCTAGGTTCCACCTGAAGGTGGAGAGGAAGAGATGGGTGATGGTCCCCAAAGTCAGAGCAGTGGTCATGGGGACAGAATGGACGGGTACTTAGGTGGAGGGACCAGGAGAATTTGGTGACTGACTAAATGTGGGCTGTGGGAGAGGAAACGGATGCAGGCTTGTATTTGATCAGAGTAGCACCGTGGATGAGTGTGGAAATGCTGGAGCACAATTGTGGAGAAAGATGAATAAGTGAGTGGTAGACACTGTTGAGTCTGAGGTGCCTGTGAACCTCCAAATCAAGATGTCCATGATACACTTGGATGTTTGGGCCTGAAGTGTAGAGAAGAGTCCACCCACCTCTCGGAACATCTAAGAAATTACAGGTATAGGGGGTAACCTCAGCCAAGAAGAGCTCTTTCCTCCAGAGATCTCACCTTGCACTTCTGTGGGGACCAGAATTGTGTTTCAGTCTGGGTACTTGCAAGATGGAGTCATTTCTGGCTGGTCAGCTTCCTAAGACTCAGCTCCTTAGGTTGAGAGAAGTCCCTGCTCTCTGGTCTTCTGCAGCTCCCATCATGGTCTCTGTTAAGCTGCTACCATTGTTCAGACAAGGAGTCCCCAGAGGGCTAGCTAATGCTTATTCATCTGGCCTGGTACCCAGGTGCTTAATCGGTGTTTCTCAAACAAATGAATTAACCACCAACTGTGGAGCTTCCCTGGCCACTCAAATGGTAAATAATGTGCTTGCAATGTGGGAGACTCAGGTTTGATCCGTGAGTTGGGAAGATCCCCTGGAGAAGGGAATGGCTACCCACTCCAGTATTCTTTCCTGGAGAGTTCCATGGACAGAGGAGCCTGGCATGGCGGGCTCCGAGCTTTTGTAGCCCCCAGTGTGGTCTCTATCAGCTGCTATCATTGTTGAGTCACCAAGTCCCCAGAGAGCTAACTCTTGTTCATCTGGCCTGGCACCCAGGTGCTTAATCAGTGTTTCTTGAACAAATGAATGAATTAACCACCAACCATGCAAAACTGTTGGGTCCCTGGTGGGAACATAAATAGTACTTCCATTTTCCAGAAGCCTTTAATAAATTATAACTCACCAAATTAAAATAAACATTTGTTTATTTTAATAACCAAGTCTCTGGAGGAGTCTCTGGAGGATTTGACACCTTTTCATCTTCAGAGTGCTTGCAAACCAAGAGGTGGCTTCTCTCAAAGGTCCCTCTTTGAAAGTTTTAGATTGTAAACAGATACAGAAATGTATTAACATTCAGGAGGAAAGATGCCTCCGGCCAGTTTTAAAGAGAATTTTTCCAGGAAAGAAAAGCACAGCTTTTATTTCTTTTGAGTGCCTTCAGGTGTTCCAAGGGTTGCATTGAGTGCTTTCAGTGTGCTATCCCCTCCATGTTTTTTATGATGTAGGCACTCTCATTCCTACTTAAGAGATAAGAAAACTGGGGCCAGAGAGATAGAGTGACTGGCCCAAGGACACATAGCTGGTAAGCGGGAGAACTAAGGGCCTATCTTAAGTTCTTCTAACTCCAGGACAACTGACCCTTCCTTTGCATCACTGTTTCTCAACTTGGGTCTGCAAGCTTACCTGTAGTAGGTACACACAAGGTATAGATTCTGGGTCTCCATACCACACTTACTGGATGAAACTCTGAAGAGAGAGGCTTGGCGTCTGTATTTTACTTTTATAAACATGAATTTTTTTTTTAATCTCTTTTTGTAACTGAAGTACAGTTTACAATGTGATGTTAGTTTCAGGTATACAGCAAAGTGGGGAATCTGCCTTTTAAATACACTTCCCAGGTGCTTCTTATGCACACTGAGATTTGATAATCTGCATTTTATACCCGTAGTGGGAGTCTAAAACTTAGATTTTTGTCTAAAGGGATAAGCAGGGAAAAATAGGAGAAATCTACCCCTGAGCACCACGTGCCTTTCTCTGAGCTCGGCAGTGCTGGCCTCCTGCACACTAAGCGCGGCAACCTCTCCCCCAACCCCACCCCCACCTTCCCAGGCTGCACCGGCTGAGATGGAAAGCTTTCTCTGTTCCCCTGCTTTTCATGGCAAGCTTGGGTTGATGTTTTTTCTCTGCTCCATATGGATTTTGCAATTAACTCACTAGAAAAGTAAATCACAGGATGCCTGGAATAATAAGTGCAGTGAAGACTAGGTCCCAGCCAAGGAGTCTGGGACCAGATCCAGCACATGATGAAGGTTGCTGGGTTGGTGCATGAAGGAGGCAGGAGGCAAGAGGTGGGCAGGTCCTCAGGGCTGTACAAAGGCAGCAGATGGAGGGGGAGAGGGGACCACTGCTGGTTGAGATCGAGCACCTTTTGTACATGTTCAACATATTGCTCAGAGTTTTACATTCTTCATTTCACCAATTCCACACAGCTCTTTTTGGTCAATATTACTGTTCCTATTTCACAGGAAAAGACCCTGAAGCTCAGAAAGACAAAGACACTTCCCAACTTCCAGCTTCTTCAGGCAGCCTTAATGCCTCCTCACTGTAATCTTTCCTTTCTCTGAGCAGCTAGAGTCAGAAGAGCTAACAAGCAGGCAACCCAAGGATAGCTGGAAACAGTGAGAACTGATCTTGAGGAGCCTGGCTCCTCACCTGTGAAATGAGATATTGACTGTGCCAGGGGGCAGTACTGAATCTGACCTCTTACATGGGAGCACTTCAGACACGGCTTGGGCTTCCATGGTGGCTCAGTAAAGAATTCACCTGCCATAGGGAGACCTGGGTTCAATCCCTGGGTTGGGAAGATCCCTTTGAGGAGGGCATTGTAACCTACTCCAGTATTCTTGCCATGGAGAATCCCATGGACAGAGGAGCCTGGCAGGCTACAGTCCATGGGGTTGCAAAGAGTCAGACGTGACTAAGCACGGCACACACACGACTGGACACACCGTAGATGCTTGGAACATTATTCCCCTTGTGTTTCCACCTTAGACACCTAAACCATTTCCTGTCACAGAATGAGTGGTACTTTTTTCAGAGGTGAAACACCCACTGGGTTGCTCAAGAAACAGGCATGCTCTCAAGCTAGCTCAAGGAATAGAGTTTATAGGAGGGTTATAGGTGGACTGATATCGTGGTTGGCATGGAAATCAAGAGTAGGTGTCAAAGCAGCCTGGTTTGTACTGGATTGGAGAGCTCAGTGGAGGTTCTGAATAGGAGGTGGAGGAAACAGGTCTTTTCCTGACACCCTTGTCTGGTCAGGGCACTTGGCTGTGTTTTGACTTCTTGTTTCTTGGAGAGGCATTTCCTGCTTCTTGTTTCAATTTCTGAGAGAAAGAATCTGATTGGCTGAACCCATCTCTACGTATCAAGCCATAGGTCAAATGTAAGTGGGTGGAGTCAGACGGGGCAGTCACGTGATAGGCACCTTGGCAACCTAGGCCCGGAAGTAAGCTGCCTGCTTGGGAGAGGCCATGGGCGGCCAAGCACAAGGTGATCCCTTTGCCCCAGAAGGCCCCTGTCTGGACTTTTCCCTCCAGAAGAGGAAAGAATTTGTCGTCTTGGTCTTTCTGTCCTGTCATGCTGGGCCTGCAGGCAGTCCTCAGAAAAGGCGGGTAAAGAGGAAGAACGAACCAAGGGTGTAAAGATGCAGAGAGGTCCTGTTTGTTCTGCTGCCTGTGGACTTTTTACAGAAATGGTCTCACTAAAGATTTGGGTGCCTGCGTCTCCATCTGAGGCAGTCCTGCTCCTGCCCACCCGCTGGTAAACGGAGTTCTTTTCTGTGAAGAAACTCTGCCAGGGACTTATGCACTCCTTCCCTGTAATGTCCGCATCCGACAAATCTGTTCAGTTTACAAGTCAAAAGATGTTTTCTCTTCTTGCTTCCAGAGCTTAAAAATCATTCCAGCTTCTCTTTGCTTCTCGCAGCTTCCTGAGCAGTGAAAGAGGCTGGGATGTGAGCCAGGCTGATGGTGCTGGGGAAATGTCAGGCTGGGGTCTGTCCTCTGTTCTGTGCCATCAGTCTGCTGTCATCACAGCTCCAAGACCCTTCTGGGGCTCTAAGGCAAGTGGGTATGACTCAGCAAAGCAACCAGAGCAGGCAGACACGGGGAATCAGGAAAACACTCTGGCTGCTAACAGAGTCTGACTCTTGTTTCTTAGGGCAAAGTGGACAGGACTGAAAAAGGAGACACCACTTTTTAGGCTGGAGTCAAGGAGTCACCCACTTGTGCTAGAACTGCACTGTCCAAGGGGGCTTATGAAAATGTCCTGTATCTGCAGTGTTCCATACAGTAGCCATTAGCCATGTGTGGTTATCCAGCACTTGAAATGCAGCTGGTGCAATGGAGGAAAGGACTTGTTTATTTAATTGGTTTAACTTTAAATCTAAATGTAAATAACCATATATAGTTAGTGGCTACCCTCTTGGACAAGACAGCTTTTGAATCAGGAGTCTATTTCCAGTTTTCTGAGGGCAAGGATCAAGACTTATACACAGGTTGTCATTGCTTAGTGCAGTGGCTACCATGGGCTCAGGAGTATTCACGTGAGTGAATGGAGTAGACGCTGATAGTGATGAAATGGAGACTGCTTTCATGTATTAATAGAAGGTAAAATCACAGGATTTAGAGTTCATTAGACTTGAATTTATATTCTGGGCTTCCCTTGTAGCTCAGTCGGTAAAGAATCTGCCTGCAGTGCAGGAGACCCGGTTTCGATCCCTGGGTTGGGAAGATGCCCTGGAGAAGGAAATGGCAACCCACTCCAGTATCCTTGCCTGGAAAAGCTCATGGACAGAGGAGCCTGGTGGACTGCAGTCCATGGGGTCGCAAAGAGTCGCGCATGACTGAACGAGTGACGCTTATTTAGACTTGAATTCATGTTCTGACTGAAATCTACTTATCTCTATGCCTGTGTGAATGTTACCAACATCTTTAAGCCTTTCGCATCTGTGAAATGGCTACATGCCTACCTCTTTCTTAAAGTTATGTTATGAAGAATAAATGAATTGACACATACAGTGAGTAGAACAGTGCCTGGCATTAAATAAGCCCTGGAATAAAATAAGAAGGAGCTTCATAGAAAAGACAGAGAAAGTGAAAAACAGCCCTGCTGGCAACCAGACTGTGACCTTCTCAACAGAGGCTCTGAGCAAGACATAGGCAGAACCTCCCTGTGACCGTGTTCAGGGCATAAACAGTAACAAATGGAGATGCCTCATAAGATAAAGGCCTATTGGTGTTAAGGCTGACTCAAACATTGCTTCTCAGGCACAGGTCCTCTTGCTTTGCTCCACTGTATGAGTCATTTTCTAGCAGCATTGTTCTGATGTGATTAGGAAAGAACTAAGCTTTTCTGATGATTCTCACACAGGTCAGATTTGTGAAAGGTATATCACAAATACATATTTAGCTCCCTTGCCCCTTGCATTCTTTGCTTTGGATATTCTGATGGATTTGAATGAAAACCATGTGCAGAAGTGTCTGCTGGCTTTCTTGGGAAGGTTTCAGTTACTTGGGAGGAATGATATTTACCTACAAGTCAGGGAGAAAAGTCTTTCGCAACAGCAAAGAAAATGTGAGAAACATGGTGGTTGATTAAGGAAGGGATTTTCCTTGAGGGTTTGAGCTAAGCTATTCTCTAGGAGCCCACGGCCTTAAAAAACATGAAGCAGAATGAAAAATGGTGTGCTTCACTGAAGAAACTGAAAGTGATGTGTTTTCCAGGTTCTTGTTGTACTGTTATTAACCAAGCAGAAATCCAAGCTCATCTTTTCTAAGAATAATAGTGCAGTGGCTACCATGGGCTCAGGAGTATTCACGTGAGTGAATGGAGTAGACGCTGATAGTGATGAAATGGAGACTGCTTTCATGTATTAATAGAAGGTAAAATCACAGGATTTAGAGTTCATTAGACTTGAATTTATATTCTGGGCTTCCCTTGTAGCTCAGTCGGTAAAGAATCTGCCTGCAGTGCAGGAGACCCGGTTTCGATCCCTGGGTTGGGAAGATGCCCTGGAGAAGGAAATGGCAACCCACTCCAGTATCCTTGCCTGGAAAAGCTCATGGACAGAGGAGCCTGGTGGACTGCAGTCCATGGGGTCGCAAAGAGTCGCGCATGACTGAACGAGTGACGCTTATTTAGACTTGAATTCATGTTCTGACTGAAATCTACTTATCTCTATGCCTGTGTGAATGTTACCAACATCTTTAAGCCTTTCGCATCTGTGAAATGGCTACATGCCTACCTCTTTCTTAAAGTTATGTTATGAAGAATAAATGAATTGACACATACAGTGAGTAGAACAGTGCCTGGCATTAAATAAGCCCTGGAATAAAATAAGAAGGAGCTTCATAGAAAAGACAGAGAAAGTGAAAAACAGCCCTGCTGGCAACCAGACTGTGACCTTCTCAACAGAGGCTCTGAGCAAGACATAGGCAGAACCTCCCTGTGACCGTGTTCAGGGCATAAACAGTAACAAATGGAGATGCCTCATAAGATAAAGGCCTATTGGTGTTAAGGCTGACTCAAACATTGCTTCTCAGGCACAGGTCCTCTTGCTTTGCTCCACTGTATGAGTCATTTTCTAGCAGCATTGTTCTGATGTGATTAGGAAAGAACTAAGCTTTTCTGATGATTCTCACACAGGTCAGATTTGTGAAAGGTATATCACAAATACATATTTAGCTCCCTTGCCCCTTGCATTCTTTGCTTTGGATATTCTGATGGATTTGAACGAAAACCATGTGCAGAAGTGTCTGCTGGCTTTCTTGGGAAGGTTTCAGTTACTTGGGAGGAATGATATTTACCTACAAGTCAGGGAGAAAAGTCTTTCGCAACAGCAAAGAAAATGTGAGAAACATGGTGGTTGATTAAGGAAGGGATTTTCCTTGAGGGTTTGAGCTAAGCTATTCTCTAGGAGCCCACGGCCTTAAAAAACATGAAGCAGAATGAAAAATGGTGTGCTTCACTGAAGAAACTGAAAGTGATGTGTTTTCCAGGTTCTTGTTGTACTGTTATTAACCAAGCAGAAATCCAACTCATCTTTTCTAAGAATATAGTGGTCAGGGGGAAGTTCTCATCAGACTTCTGGTAAGAAGCCTTGCCATCTAATTAACTCCTAAGGCCCTGCCCCACCTCTGAAACCAGTGTTGGGGTCACTAGGACCTGCCAAGGGGCTGTCATTTAAGAACCACACTGGGTGGAACTGTGTTGTGTGTGTATGTGTGTGTGTGAGTCGCTCAGTCATGTCTGACTCTTTGTGACCTCATGGACTATAGCCCACCAGCCTCCTCAATGCATGGGATTCTCCAGTCAAGAATACTGGTATGGGGTGCCATGCCCTTCTCCAAGGGAACTTTCCGACCCAAGAATCGAACCCAGGTCTCCTGCATTGCAGGCAGACTCTTAACCATCTGAGCCACCAGGGCTGTGTTGTTTAGGGCTCCCTTATATGCACAGCATCCCAGATGGCACTTGTGGTAAAGAAACCACCTGCCAATACAGGAGACATAAGAGATGCAGGTTTGATCCCAGAGTCAAGAAGATCTCCAGGAGGAGGAGGAACTGGCAAGCCTCTCCAGTGTTCTTGCCTGGAGAATCGCACGGACAGTGAGCCTGGCGGGCTACAGTTTCTAGCGACACAGAGAGTCAGACACGACTGACGCCACTTAGCACGCAAATGTGCAGCAGCTGATGGCAGGAGAGCCTCCTACTGGGGCCACTGTCGAGGCCAGAGTAACAAGTTGATGAGAGAGCAGAAACAAGATGCTTTCACTGTCTCGGCATTTCCATTCCGCAGCCTCCATCCACCACTTCAGCTCGGTTGCTGGAAAATGCATGACCACTTTAGCTAAACTGGGACATCTAAATCTCACTGTGCCTCTTTGGGGCTCTCTCCTCCATTGAGGTCAGAACTTACTCCTCACTTCTGCTCCCCTTGGATATGTTTTGGTCAAGCATCCATGTCCCGCCTTTTGAGGGTTCAGCTCTCCAGTTATTGTGTCTTCTGATCCTTTGGCTCTTACTTCCCTGCAGAAAAGACCTAAACCCTGAGCTGCCTTTTATTGTGAGACCAAGATCCCTAGGAACTCCATGCCACCACTTACCCCACCTCTTGAGGGAGGTTCGTGCATTAGGCTTAATTCTGGCCAGTCAAGGAAAGCCAGTGGTGCCAGGGCTGGAGGATGCTTGAGAGAAATGGCCATCTTGGAGTTTGTACAAATCAAGGAGAAGCATGAAGGATTTGAGTAGTTACGTACCCTGAAGCCTTGCTCCTCAAACTGGACCTGCAGCATGAGGTAGATAGAAAGACAGACTCTCGGCCTCGCTCCACACCTGCTGGATCAGAATCCAGTTTTTAACGAGATCCCCAGGTGATTCATCCACATGTTGAAGCTGAGAAGCACTACCCTAGAATTTTAAGAAAGTTGATTTCAGAAACTTACGAGAAAATACTAGGTTGCGTTTGAAGGCCAGACACTTTGAAAAGATGATTCAAGAGGGTTGAGAAATAAAACAGGGTAAGACCATCTTTTATGTCTTTAAACATCAAGTGTGGAAATAAATAGGAAAACATCTATATAAATACAACAGTGATTTCTCAGGAGGCAGGTAGGACAGAGTGGAAAGGAGTGAAGGAAAACCTGCGTTTGTTTTCGGCTTGCTTCCTTGAATTCAAATACGTGAATACACTTTAGTGTTACTTTGGAGATAAAAAGTATGCAAATGAACTTACACAACAAAAAAAGGACGTATGATTTTGGTAAATGTGAGTTTGACAGCACAGCGAAGAATAACCCCAGGAAGCACAGGCATTTCTCAGATGAGCCAAAATTGAAAAGGGACACATTAACAGCCTACTTCCCAGTGGTGGAATTACAGAGTGGTTTTGTTGTTGTTGTTTTTCTTGTTCTCTTATCTTTTTCTGGTCTGAATTTTTAAACTCTCCTGCATTGACTATATGCCTATATAATAAGAAAATTTGCCCAAAAATGTTTTCAAGAAGAATTACTGAAGCAGGATAAAGAGACATAAAGCTAACGGGGATGCTCAGGGAAAGGACGGAGATGGCTACAACTAATGTGAGCTCAGAGATTTTCGGTGTAAAGGATAAAGGCAACAAAAGAACGTTTCAGATGTTCTGGATGTCATGTCTGGAGCCTCTCCTGTGTGCCAGCTGTGTGCCAGCACGTAGCCTGAAAGGGAGCATCATTGCCATTGCAGAGCTGAGAGGAAGAGTTTGGGGGAGGTCCAGCACCTGCCCAGAGGTCAAGGAAGGAGTGAACTGGTCTTCAGGTGACAGCTGTCTCTGTGCCCTGGACCCCTTGGTCCAGAACAGGAAAGGCATCATGGTAGTCTGAAGGTTAACACGTAAGTATAAGCTGAACAAAAGACCTCATGTCCTCATCTTTTCTAGAGCAATGGTTCTCCATGTCTTAGGGGAGCTGCTCTTCAAGAACATGGGGACTGTCCCAGTCTGTTTGAGCTGCTGTAACAAAAAACAATCATTTGGGTAGCTTATAAACAACAGGAATGTTTTTCTCACAGTTCTGGAGGCTAGAAGTCCAAGATCAAGGTGCCGCATGGTCAGGTTCTTAGGAGAGCCCTCTTCCTGGTTAATTACCAATGCCTTCCTGTGTCCTCATGTGGTAGAAGGAGGGAGGACCCTCTGAGATCTCTCATCCTTTAATAAGAGGGCACTAATCCCATTCACGAGAGCTCCACCCTCATGACGTAATCAACCCAAGAAAATGGGAGTGAAGTCGCGCAGTTGTGCCCCACTCTTTGCGACCGCATGGATAGTAGCCTGCACCAAGCTCCTCCGTTCATGGGATTTTCAAGGCAAGAGTACTAGTGTAGGCTGCCATTTCCTTTTCCAGGGAATCTTCCCAACCCAGGGATCAAGCCCAGGTCTCTCACACTGTAGACAGATGCCTTACCATCTGAGCCACCAGGGAAGTCCAATCAACCCAAAGGCCCATCTTCTAATATCATCAGGCTGGGCATTAGGGATTCAGCATGTTTACTGGCAGGAAAGGTGGTGTGAACTGCCACACATTCAGACGGCAGCAGGAGCCTTAGCTCCAGCCCTCAGGAGCTCCTGAGATCTCCTCTAGAAACCTTTAGGATTCTGCTGAGCACAGTGTGAAAACCTGTTGCAGAGCAGAGGTTCCGTCTGAAAGTTTGTTCTGTGAAAACCTAGTCCCCCAGTTGACCTGAGAAATAAAGATTCCTTAACATACATGGAAACCTCTGCCACGGGGTCTCACGCTTGGTGGTGTGCTGTGCACACCAGCAGGGCACGTGCCCTGACATCCCACAGCCCTGTGTTAACCCTGTCAGTGGGCCTTTTCCAGGCCTTTTCTGACCTTAGATGATTTTTTTATGGAAGGCCCCTTAACAGGAATAGTGTTCTGAAAAACAGGTTTTGAGGTTCTTTTTAAACCCTATTAATATCTAACTTAAAAAAAATTTTTTTTTTCCTAATGAAACTTCCACAATATTTGCTACATGGCGGTCTATGATGTCCAGAGAACATTCTGTGCTTTGAAGAAATTTCTAGAGAGCTAAAAATGCCTTTAATTATATCCACGAGGAGAGTGGGGACTCCAGTCTGTGCCTCTCAGGGCTGGAGGTTAACAAGGAGGCACTAGCATAACATGTGGGTCACACTGACTATGCTGCAAATTATAAGGTTTCCTCGGCCCTTGTAGCAGTGGGAGAGGAAAGGCGAACTCAAAAACCTGGTATTCATGAGCCAGCTCTACCTTGGACTCTCTTCAGGGTAGTAGTTTCTTATTTTAACTTATTCAATGCACATAATTAAAGCTGCTTTGAGATCAAGTGCTCATGAGTGCATCAAATGCCAAAATTTCCGGAGCAGCTGTAATTGCTAACGCCTTTGCGGTTTACAGAACTGCTTTCAAATCGTTGTCCTTAGAACAGACCTGATTGATCTGGGTGTTATTATGCCCATTTTACAGATAAGAAAATGGAACATCCACTAGTGACTGGTGGAGTGTGACCCTATGGTACTCCTCTCTCTCTCCCTCCTGTATTTTTTCCTCTTAATACTAAGTTGCCTCTATTGTTAATGATTATGGCAACACCCTGGGTTTCCTGGAGTAGACTCGATTTCAGGGGATTAAAAAACTAAAATCCATTCATTAAGTGCTTAGCAGCATGTAGTTTGTTTGTATCTTTGTAGGACTTTTCAAATAGCTTCATAAATCAAAACTCCACAAATCAAATCGGTTGGTTTATTTATTTAGGGTTAGGGATAAGCTGCTAGTGCTCTGATAAGAAAAAGAGCTATTTTTGTTAAATGTCTGTTAGATAAATAATATCATGGGCTGAAGCTCTGATGTGACAAATTCCTGCCAGTTCACACAGGCATCAGCGGAGTTTTATTGAAGCATAGGAAGTACATTGTGTGGCGAGAGGCAGCCTGATAGACCAGGAAAGCTTGGGCTTTGGTGCCGTATCATCGTGGCACTCTGAGTAGTCTTGTCCTTATCAGAGAACTAGGGAAACGATAATGCTTTACCTACAGGCTTGTCAGGAGGACTAAACCTGTGATCATAGGTACCTTGTGCTACATTGTAGGGCATCAGGAAGTTATAGCGTCCTTCCTCCCTTTGGTAGAATCTGAACATCAGTATTTAACCCTCCATCCCCAACTCCTACCCCTCATTCCTCCTCTGGGGTACCCCTTCTCCCTATTTTACATCAGTAAATTGAATATTATTGCACACTCACTGTTGTGTCTGCCCTTGTGCCAGCCACTTGGGCGGGTCTCATGGTGCAGTAGAGGAGATATGCAAGTTCACTAACGCACCAGGGGGCTGGGATAGATTCGTGCAAAGGGTCAGTGGGTCATCACATAGTGCAGGTGTAATTCTTCCTTGAGAGGGGGTTTAGAAACACCTTAGAGGGTGAGTGATGCAAAACAGAGTCTTCAGAGATGTGTAGATGGATAGAAGGTGGAGGGCAAAGGCAGTTACTGCTCCACAACTTGCTAAGCTCTATCCCACTTCTCCTGCTGCAGCTGCACTCTGTAATTCTTACTCCAAATGAGCTAATTGCTGGCATGTTCTTCCTGGACAAATGAATAGCAGCTTTTGGTCATCAGAGTAAGTCTGGAGGGCCTGCAGTGTGGGGAAGATATATTAATGTCTGTTTTTTGGTGCTAAACTTTTTATTTCCTAGCACCACCTTTCCTTGGGAAAATAAGGGAAAACGGTCTAATTATTTCTAAAATCCTCTCAGTCTTTGGTGTGCCTGCACGCTTAGTTACTTCAGTCATGTCTAACTCTTTACAACCCTCTGGACCATAGCCCACCAGGCTCTTCAGTCCATGGGATTCTCCAGGCAAGAATACTGGAGTGGGTTGCCATGCCCTCCTCCAGGGGATTTTCCTGACCCAGGGACTGAACCTGCATCTCCTGTGTCTCCTGCACTGCAGGCAGGTTCTTTACTGCTGAGCCACTTGAGGGTCCCTCGCAAATGCTTAAGGACATCTTCAAGCAGTTACCTTTCTCTCCAAGGTGAGTTATTCATCAAAAACACAGACTTCCACCAGAACCTTCTCTTAGGCTCTTAGTCCCTGAACAACAGTGAGCCCTCAGCTGAGCAGCACCTGATAACCTGCACGTTTGAAAGGCTTTCTTTCAAAAAGTCTACTTACACATGGCGTGTACTCTGCAGTATTGCAGGAGACCCTTTGGGGAAACTTAAGCCACCAGAGGCTCTTCTCATCAGAAGAGCACTCGACTGGCAGTGTGGGGACCTGGGTTCCAGGCGTGGCTCTGCCACTCATGTTCCCTGGACACCTCCGCTGTCATATGCCCCATAGTACTTCGTTGGTGAAAGGAGGTGGTGGGAGCAGATGTTCCTATGACCCCTTCCTGCTCTGAGCTCTGGGTCTGTGCATTCTAGAAGGTTCACGGGAAGTCCCAGGTGCAGAGCTGGCTCCCCGTGGGTGTGGTGGTGGTGAGGATCCCCAGGCCCCTCGCTGGGGGGTACAGCCAGTTGTGTTCCCATTGGGCTTCTCTGAGTCCTGAGCCACTGTCATCTCTTTTAAGGAAAAACAGGGTGACAAGTATATCTGTTTTTGTCTGTCGGGGCTCAATACATCTTTATTGATGGCAGTGGTCTTAATTATGGTGGAACAAACACCTCGAAATGAGAGCTGGGATCCAGGGTGGAGGGTGAGGACCATGGTACTCCCATAGAGAGAGCTGTAGCATGTGGGGTTTCTCAGCCATCACATTTGGACCAGATAGTTAATCATTGCAGGGTCTGTCCCACACATTACAGGATGTTTACCACAATCCCTGGATCTACCCACTAAGATGTCAGTAGCAACCCTCCTCACTATGACAGAACTGTCTCCAGAATTGCCAGATGGCCCCTGGGGCTCAAACCCGCCACTGTTGAGAAACTGCAGGCCTAGAATGACGGCGGGAGCAGCATTCACTCAAGTTGACCCGCAGGCACTGAGTTGTAAGCCGGGGCTCCTCTTGTCCGGCCCAGCGTTATTCCCCTTTGAGCCTCTGTGCACACCTCATGGGTCACATTATCCTTCCGCAGGTGCAGCCCTAAACCCCTCACCTTGACCTGCTCAGCCCCAACTCCTGTTCTCATCAGTCCATTCAGCAAACAGGCTGTGTGCATTGCAGGCCTGGATTCATGCTGGGTTCTGAGAAAGCGGTGATGACCTCCAGACTCAATCTCTGACTCCCTACCAGCCCCTGCCCCATTCCAGAGCTTGCTGCCTGCTGCTGCCAGGTTCCTGCTGCCTATCAAGAGGCTCCTTTCTCGTCTGATTCCCCACCCTGCCAGCTTTGAGGTCCCAGGCCTAGGCTGTGGTCAGAGGCAGCCCTTGGCCTTCAGCCCCCAATATATTCTCCATTTGGTGCTTCTACGATATATCTGTCCTACACATTGGGTCCCCTCCAACCCCTCTAAAATACTGCCTGTAAATAGGCATGTATGCAGTCAGGCAACAAGGACGTATTGAACAACTCATATATGCCAGCACCTGTGTTCTCTACACTGTTGATGTCTCTTTATTTTCAGTCTCATTCAGTAGAGTCTCAAAGCAGAGACATTACTTTGCCAACAAAGATCCATGTAGTCAAAGCTATGGCTTTTCCAGTAGTCATGTATGCATCTAAGAGTTGGACCATAAAGAAGGCTGGGTGCCAAAGAATTGATGCTTTTGAACTATGATGTTGGAGAAGACTCTTGAGAGTCCCGTGTACTGCAAGGAGATTAAACCAGTCAATCCTAAAGGAAATCGATCCTGGATATTCATTGGAAGGACTAATGCTAAAGCTGCAATACTTTGGCCCCCTGGTGTGAAGAGCTGACTCATTGGAAAAGACCCTGCTGCTAGGAAAGATTGAGGGTAGGTGGGAAGGGGCAACAGAAGTTGGAAATGGCTGAATGGCATCATCGACTCAATGTACATGAGTTCGAGCAAGCTCTAGGAGATGGTGAAGGACTGAGCGGCAGTCCATGGGGTCGCAAAGAGTTGGACACGACTGAGTGACTGAACAACAAAATACTCTTATGTCTCTCTATTTTCAGTCTCATTCAGTTAGTGCTTAGGAGCATCTCCTGTGTGTCCCGCACGGTGCTGGGTTCCCACGGCCCAGGGGTGAGCAAAACCAGATGTGTCCCTGCAGTGTGGGGGGAGGTGCAGCCTCTCACTGCAGAAGCATCGCCCACATAAATGTCCTTTTTCCACCTCTCTGCCTCCATCTGTGTCGTCTTCTCACTTACCCTGTGCCTCTCCCTTCTTACCCCAGCCTCCTTTCTCTCTCTGGCTCACTCCATCTTTCATCCCCATCCATAACTAGGGGTGTTTGCTGGGGCTGGCTAAGCGCCTTCTCAGGGGCACTGAATCTCGTTCAGATCCCTGCATCCTGTCTTCATCCTGGTGGGAGAATTACTGTCGTTAAAGGGGTCTGGCAAGGCTGTTTGACAGGAGTCAGCCACGCCGAATGCTAAGGAAGAAGAATCACTCCTCCCGGGGGGTGGTAGCATATGTGAGGCCCATCAGCGCTGAGAACTGGCCCAAGCAGCACACAGCTCCATCGTGCCCAGTAGTCATGTATGCATCTAAGAGTTGGACCATAAAGAAGGCTGGGTGCCAAAGAATTGATGCTTTTGAACTATGATGTTGGAGAAGACTCTTGAGAGTCCCGTGTACTGCAAGGAGATTAAACCAGTCAATCCTAAAGGAAATCGATCCTGGATATTCATTGGAAGGACTAATGCTAAAGCTGCAATACTTTGGCCCCCTGGTGTGAAGAGCTGACTCATTGGAAAAGACCCTGCTGCTAGGAAAGATTGAGGGTAGGTGGAGAAGGGGCAACAGAAGTTGGAAATGGCTGAATGGCATCATCGACTCAATGTACATGAGTTCGAGCAAGCTCTAGGAGATGGTGAAGGACTGAGCGGCAGTCCATGGGGTCGCAAAGAGTTGGACACGACTGAGCGACTGAACAACAAAATACTCTTATGTCTCTCTATTTTCAGTCTCATTCAGTTAGTGCTTAGGAGCATCTCCTGTGTGTCCCGCACGGTGCTGGGTTCCCACGGCCCAGGGGTGAGCAAAACCAGATGTGTCCCTGCAGTGTGGGGGGAGGTGCAGCCTCTCACTGCAGAAGCATCGCCCACATAAATGTCCTTTTTCCACCTCTCTGCCTCCATCTGTGTCGTCTTCTCACTTACCCTATGCTTCTCCCTTCTTACCCCAGCCTCCTTTCTCTCTCTGGCTCACTCCATCTTTCATCCCCATCCATAACTAGGGGTGTTTGCTGGGGCTGGCTAAGCGCCTTCTCAGGGGCACTGAATCTCGTTCAGATCCCTGCATCCTGTCTTCATCCTGGTGGGAGAATTACTGTCGTTAAAGGGGTCTGGCAAGGCTGTTTGACAGGAGTCAGCCACGCCGAATGCTAAGGAAGAAGAATCACTCCTCCCGGGGGGTGGTAGCATATGTGAGGCCCATCAGCGCTGAGAACTGGCCCAAGCAGCACACAGCTCCATCGTGCCCACTGTGCCACCGAGGATGTTCCTGGACATGGACGTGGATTGAGGGCATCACACAGAGAAGGATGGCTTCCGACACCTATGTGGGGTCCTCTCCCCTCCCTGCCAGGTTTTGCTTGGTAGCATGTCCAACTGAGATGGTTCTTTCACTTATTGAAAGAGGCACAGCCTTCCCATCCTCAGGCCAAGGTGGCTCCAAGGCCAGCATCTTAGCCAAGGTGAGAGAGGGTCTCTGAGACTTCGTGGTTTACATGAGGACTTGGGAACCCAGCCATCCCAACCCAGTACTTGGGCTCCACATACTGGCCCAGGTAAGCCTGAGCAGGCGCCTTCACTTCTTGGAAGCTCAGTTTCCACTTAGGCAAAATGGGAGTCACCTTGGAAGCCACATCACTCAGCAGGAGCGAGGAGTCTGTTAAATCATGCTTGTAGATGGCTTCGCACAGTCCCTGGCACCGGAAGTGCTCTGTAAATGCCAGCTCTGGCCCCTGCATTATTCTCTGGTGTCCCAGTTTCTTCCTCTGATAACTGCTGATTGCTGAATGCAGAGGAGGCAGGGTGCTTGCTTGGAACCCTGGGTGCATTCTGATTGGTGGGGCTCTGCCTAGTCTCTTCGCTAACTTCTTCCAAGGCCCTCAACCTCCCTTTCTTTCACTGGAGCAGCGCAGCTGTTTAACAGCTGTTCCCTTTGTTCAGGAGATCAAGTTCACTGTCGGGTGATATGACTTCTCCCCGTAAAGGACTTGGAGATTTCTCAACGTGAAAGCTGTTACCACGGTGCATAGTGTTATTAATAGGGCTTCCTGGAAAGAAGCCATGTGGATGGAGAGGCCTCCCGTCACAAACACCAGCTCACTCGTGTCCCATTTTATGCCCAGGCCTCTTCTCCTTCACCCTTCAACTTTGTAAGTCCTTTCTGAACTGAGATCCCAACTGCAAAGGGCCCTCTGGGGGGTGGGACTGAGAAACGTGGATGCCTGGAGGTTTGGAGGAGTTCTGAGTCCTTCACTTCTCTTGGGTCTTCCGCTCCCACCGGGCCGCCTGGGTTTCCAAGACAGCCAGACATCTAAGATGAACTAGATGGCTGCATTTGGACGAGAACAGTGTAATGATCCAGAAAGCAGAGAACATAGGCGGGGGAGAAACTAAACCAGCCGTACCCTGCCTTCAGAGAGAAAGAAATGGATTGTTCGTGGGGAAGGTAGCAGGCCCAGGCAAAACAAGCTTCTGCTGACGTCAGAAGAGTGTTGTGATCAGCGCCCAGAACACAGATTTGAATGCTGCAGACAGGAGAGGCTGGAGGCAGGGATTGCAGCCCTGGAAGATGCCCTGTGTGGTACCTCTCTGCTAGACTCTGAGCTTCTTTAGGGAAGAGGCTGGGTCTGAATCTGTATCCCCAGCAGGTGGTGAAGGTACACAGCGAGTCAGCTGGAGTTGCTCAAACCTGGGGTGTGAGTATCCCTGGCCCTGAATGGAGGTTGTCAGGGAAGACAAGGGTGACCTGTATTTCTGAAGATATGAGGGGAAGATATTTGTGTGCGAAAACAGATCATGTGTGTATTGTGAAGGAGGATGCACAGCTGGAGTGAATTCTTAAGATGAAATACGAGAGTTTAATGAAATGTCGGGCAGCTGACCACCTCAGGCCACTCTCTCATACTCTTTAGGGCAGTGGATCTCAGGTTTTAGGGTACACACATACTAGCTGGGATACTTGTTCAACTTGCACAATCCAAGGCTCCCCACCCAGAGATTATGATTGACAGCAGTTTTAAGGTGGACTCAAAAATCCTGGGCACATTTCTTAGTGCCCAGGCAGTTTTAGTGCAGTGACACACGCAGGCCTTGTCTGGGCAGGAGGACACTTGCCCTCTGCTCTTCCATGTGGTGGTGGATGCTGTCTGGCCTCACCCAGATACCCCACAAGACGTGGCACTCATTTTCCCAGATGCCAGAGAGTGCTGGCAGCTCATGGCTCACTCTGAGGGAGCTCCTCACCCAGCCCAGGTTGACCCTGGAGGCCACCAGTATCCAGTTAGTCCTTTATGGAGAAGGGGGTTGGGAGCGAGGATTGTCAAAGGGTCTAGACTCCTCTGTCTGATTTGAGATGACTCCGAAAGGCAGGCTCAGCTCCAGAGCTCTGATTGAGACTGGCTGAGGCCAGCTTTGCAACTGCATTGCAGCTCCATGCCTCTCTCTGCTCTGTCCCACTTCCCTCACTCCCTTCTTGAAGGTGATCTTGAGAACAAGAAACCTCCTGCCAGGAACTTTCCATCCCAGAGCCTGTTTCTCAGGGATCCTGACCCGAGAGGCAGGGAAACGTTAGATGGAGGAGAATGCATAGTCTCGTGAATTAGACATTCTGATATGTCATTAGTAGTTGTAGTTGTGGCTTAGTCACCCAGTCATGTCTGACCCTTTGTGACCCCATGGACTGCAGCATGCCAGGCCTTTCTGTCCCTCACTATCTCCCGAAGTTTGCCCAGGTTCTTGTCCATTGCATTGGTGATGCCATCCAGCCATCTCATCCTCTGATGCCCTTTTCCCTTCTGCCCTCAATCTTTCCCAGCATCAGGGACTTTTCCAATGTGTCAGCTTTTTGCATCAGATGACCAGAATTACTGGAGTTTCAGCTTCAGCATCAGTCCTTCCAACAAATATTCAGAGTTGATTTCCCTTTAGATTGACTTGTTTGATCTCTTTACTGTTCAAGGGACTCTCAGGAGTCTTCTCCAGCACGGTAGTTCAAAGGCACCAATTTTTCGGCACTCCACCTTCTTTATGGTCCAACTCTCCCAACCGTGCATGACTACTGGAAAGACCATAGCCTTGACTGTGTGAACCTTTGTATCTTTATACTATGCTTGTTGGGAATTGGGCTGAGAACTGACTTTGTCCAGTCCTGCGACCACTGCTGGGTCTCCAGATTTGCTGACATATTGAATGCAACACCTTGATGGCATCCTCCTTTAGGGTTTTGAATAGTTCTATTGAAATTCCATCACATCCATTAGCTTTATTAACAGCAGTACTTCCTAAGGCCCACTTGACTCCGTGCTCGAGAATATCTGGCTCTGGGTGGCTGACCACACCAATGTAGTCATCTGGTTCAGCTGGACATTTTTTATACAGTTCTTCTGTGTATTCTTTCCATCTCTTCTTGATCTCTTCACCAGCTACTAGGTCTCTACAGTTTATGTCCTTTATTGTGCTCATCTTTGGGCAAAATCTTCCCTTGATATCTCAGATTTTCCTGAAGAGATCTCCAGTCTTTCCCCATCCGTTGTTTTCTACACTGTTCATTGAAGGGGGCCCTCTTGTCTCTCCATGCTGTTCTTTGGAAATCTGCTTTTAGTTGGATGTACCTTTCCCTTTCTCCCTTGCGTTTTGCTTCTCTTCTTTCTTCAGCTATTTGTAAACCCTCCTCGGATAACCACATTGCCTTCTTGCTTTTCTTTTTCTTTGGGATGGTTTTGTTTGCTGCCTCCAGTATGATATTACAGACCTCCATTCACAGTTCTTCAGACACAGTTTATAATTTCTTATCCCTCATAGTAGTAGTAATTAACTGGCAACAGGAGCAATTCCTATGCATTGGGTTCTTACTATGTCCTGAGTGCTTTATATTTATTTTTCCCTAAATCTTTACAACAACCTGATTGCCTCTGTGTGTGTGTGAATGAATGCAAACTCAGCCATGTCTGACTCTTTGCAACCCCATGGACTCTAGTCAGGCTCCTTTGTCCATGGGATTTTCCAGGCAAGAATACTGGAGTGAATTGCTGTTTCCTCCTCCAGGGGATCTTCCTGACCCAGAGATCAAACCCTCATCTCTTATGTCTCTTGCATTGGCAGGTGGTTTCTTTACCAACTGTGCCACCAGGAAAATCCCAACAACAACGTGATTACTATCCCGTTTCACTAATGAGGAAATGAGGGCATGGGAAATTCAGGCGCCTTGCCCAGGGATTGCATAGCTACTAGGTGGTTGTCAAATCCACCAGACTGGATGGTGGTAGAACCTCAGTTCTACCACTTCCCAGGGGTGAAATTAAGACTTTTCTCAGCGATAGCTGGGCTCTTCTGTGCTGGAGAACCCAGCTAAGCTTGGGTGCCCTAATCTGTGAAATGGGGGTTGTGGGCTGAATTGAGGCTCGATCTGTATGAAGTACTAGTGTGTCTGGGCCCACAGGTACCAGGTGGACAGGTAGGCCTAGTGATTCTACAGCCTTGATAGGTACTCAGTAAATACTTTTCAGAAGATGCATGAAGGAGATGTGTGCTTCCACAGGAAGTCCTGAGATGGTTGAGATCAAGGAATGTCAGAAAAGAATGGCCAGAAAAATAGGCAACATGGATTTAAGGGAAAATGTGAATATGGACTAAGATGCAGGAAAAGGAGAAATAAGTCACACAAATCTGTAACTGTTGAGAAGGCAGGAACATTAACTCAGGAGGCTGAATAAATCCACCAGACTGGATGGTGGTAGAACCTCAGTTCTACCACTTCCCAGGGGTGAAATTAAGACTTTTCTCAGCGATAGCTGGGCTCTTCTGTGCTGGAGAACCCAGCTAAGCTTGGGTGCCCTAATCTGTGAAATGGGGGTTGTGGGCTGAATTGAGGCTCGATCTGTATGAAGTACTAGTGTGTCTGGGCCCACAGGTACCAGGTGGACAGGTAGGCCTAGTGATTCTGCAGCCTTGATAGGTACTCAGTAAATACTTTTCAGAAGATGCATGAAGGAGATGTGTGCTTCCACAGGAAGTCCTGAGATGGTTGAGATCAAGGAATGTCAGAAAAGAATGGCCAGAAAAATAGGCAACATGGATTTAAGGGAAAATGTGAATATGGACTAAGATGCAGGAAAAGGAGAAATAAGTCACACAAATCTGTAACTGTTGAGAAGGCAGGAACATTAACTCAGGAGGCTGAAGACGAGGCTGAGAATTCTGGCTTCTAGGTCTTCATAGGAACTGTGACATGGGAGATGAAGGGTATTCTGATGGAATCCAGGCTCTGTGGTCATCCAGCCCGAGAAATCATCAACCCAAAACCACTCAACTTTGATTTGATGAGGATCTCATCCTGGCTGTGTCACAAAATAGTTGTGTGTTATCTGGAGCAAGTCGCATGGCCTATTTGGAAATGGAGGTGGAACTCAGAACTCATGATCTCCAAGACCCTCCTAGCTCAGAAACTTGGTGACTGCATAAATCTCTACATAAAAGTCCCTTAATTTGGCGAGAATTTCTGGCCCTCTGTGGTTTGCTGAAGGAAACCACAAACATACTGTTAGAAGCATTTTCTGCCCTAACCTCTTCCTCTGAATTGCCCAGAGTTCTATTTTAGAACTTTTACATCCAGATAATTCCAAGTTCAAGTCCCTTGTTTAGTTCATGTTCACCCCTTCTCCGCCTCCTCACTCTCCACTTAACCTCTTGCATTATATGTGTCTTTCAGCGTCTTTGAGATAAACATCTTTATTCTTCCTATTTCTGTGTCAGATTTTTTTTTAAGCAGTGGGAGGAGGTGATGATCTTAGGATGAAACATCCAATCAGAATATCTAGAATTCTGACTTACAGAGTCTCATTGCCACCCCCAGCATCCTCCCCAAAACTCCCACCTCTCACTCTTTCTCTCCCTCTCCGGATACAAAGATACATAGGTCCATAGATTAATGCCTAAATAGATACACATCCATCACACATGCAGAAGGGCACCAGAATCTGTACAGAATGGCCAGCTCTCCACAAGGTTGATTGGAAGGAAGGCTCCCAAGAAATTCCAACTGCGTTGCTCTTGACAAGGCCATTGACAAGAAGCTCTGTCCCTTCTACAAGATCATGCTGATTAATCCATTCTGCGAAAGAAGCCCACAGCCACTCTGTAGTGTTTGGGGATCAGACCGCCCGGTTTTTTAGTTAACCTAACAAAGTCATTGGATCCCCTTCACTGCAAAGCTGGATAATAATCACCTTTCTAGGCTGTTGGAAAGATTAGGTGTGACTAGTCGTAGAAGAGCCACAGCCTGCCTGACCCACAGTAGGCATTCTAAGAAGCACTGAAGTGTTCCTGCTGATACCATTGCCGAGGTCCCAGGGGGGCCGGACTGTCTGCGTTCAGTCTTTGAGGACCTTGTGCTCATGTTCCGTTCCTGCTCAGTTCCACCAGATTTCCTTGGTAAAGAATAGTCATATGCACTGTATCCGTGGCATTCTGTACAGACCTTCCTTCTACTCCGCGGGTGATGATCACTTGTTCTATTGCCTGATTACTGTCCCATAGGGCTCTGCCTTGAATCCTGTCTGCCAACACTTGTTGTTCCTCCCCGAGACAGCAGTGCCTGGTCGGCGGGGCAGCCTCCTTAGGTTTTACCATAGTCCTTGTTACGTGTTAACTATCTCTGGCCTCATACCCAGGGTCATGCAGGACTGCCAGAGTACCCTGGATGAATGTGAAACAAAATAAAGGTCAAGAGAGTAGACTTCAGGTGCTCTCCACGCAAAAATAAGTAAATAAGTATGTAAGGAGATGATGTGTAAACTAACTTGACCACAGTGATAATTTTATTCTGTATGTGTATATAAAAATCATCATTATGTCCCTGGAATAGATACAGTATTCATTTAAGAAAATAAATACACTGCCCAATTTTGTTTTGTTTTGTTTTTTTAGTCAACCTACCTGTGATTCTTCTCAGCACCAAGATACACCTTCCGGTTCACACCTGGTCAGGCCCTGCCCTGAGTCCTGCTCACACATGCCATAATATAGAGTTACTTTCTGCTGCTGTCCCACAGGGACTGGAAGGCTTGCAGCACCCAGGTTATTTAAGAGAGGAGATCTGAATGGGTCCATTCTGTTTCTGCCTCAAGGAAGATAACACACACATACCACACACACATGCTCTGCACACATACACTCATAAGCAGTGTGCATGTGACCCAGAGCTAGCCATGATGGTCATATGCAGACTCATTTTCCCTGTAATTTATTAATAGAGTTTGTCATTGCTCTCCCTGTATAATTCGCAATTAGCCAGCATTCAGCCTGACAGCACCTCATTAGATCATCCACCTCCAGGCCTCAGGAATGTTCATCCCAGCAGCTTGACCCTAGGTAGAAAATGCTCAGGTTTGGGAGTCAGATCAATTTGGCTTTAAATAAAGTTACTGCCCAGGTGACCTTACACAGGTTACCTTCTGAGGCCTCAGTTTTCTCATTGGAAGAATAGAGGTAATAATAGTACCTATCCCAATAATAATATCTATCCTGGAAAGTGGTCGTTGAGGATTCAATGAGCTATTTACCAGCACAGGGTTTGACACAAGCTCAGTAAATGGCTGCTACTTATACTATGTCTGTGGTCTTGGGCAAATTCCCAAATTGAGGTCAGAATCCTTGCCCTGTGAAAGCATATACAAAACTTCATAGAGCCACAGAGATGTTGATTAGCGTTATTATCCATTAAAATCACAGACTGACTTTAGCGACTATGAGACCATACCTGCTGTTTGAAAGCCCCCAGCTGTCCTCCAGTGTATTGACTAAATTCCTTCATCCATTTATTTATTCTGATGTTCTGCCTGATCTTCCTGGGTATTGGTTGGGGGGTGGGAGTTGTACACATTCATGTGACCCAGAGCCCAGGAACTCTCAAACTAACTCGAGGGACAAAGGGGCACTTCAACAGCCAAGCCCTCTCACAGGAAGTGGCAGTTCTGTGAGCTAGAGAAAGTAGTCAGCCTACCCTTGTTTTTCCCCTCCCCTGGTGTCCACCTAGAGTTCCCGAAGCATCCATGATAATTATCACACTACCACCTCTGGCAGGCTTTTCCAGAGGGGTTGGGGGGCTTCTGTCTTCAGGTGAGGCAGTTCCTAACATCCTCACCCCTCTCCTTTGAGAAAAATTGGTCCCTCTGGCAAGGGCTGGTGAGGAGCCTTGGCCTGGGAATCAAGAGGCCCAGTACCACCCCCCGCCCCACTGTTTCTTGGTTGTATGGCCCCTTTGACTCCTCTGAGCCCACTTTCCATCTGTAGAAACTGGAGAGAGTATTCATATTCATAACATTGTTTAAGATTACAAGAAGGTGCCATACACATGTGCCGAGATGTTACTTTTCATGAAAACTCAAGCAACGGTGCTTTACCTCTCCCTTCCCACACTCAGGGCTGTGCTGGGGTCTCTGGGGATGTGAAAGCAGCAGACGACGCAGCCCCTGCCCTCAGCCACTCACCTTCTTAATGGAGAGAAAACTGAACCCAGGTGATCTCGGCAGGGAATGAGAGAATACAGGGAAACCGATCTGGTTTTAGAGTGTCAGCTAGTTTTCTAGATACTGAGTCTGGCTTTTCCATTAAGGTACCTCTTTACTCCAGGGCTGTGTTTTCTTGGATGTGAATCATTTTATAGTATCCTGTCTCTCTGTTGAAGCTGCATAGACCCCTCCACCCTGCCTGTCTTGTCTCCTGGGGCCCTTGTGATCAGATGAGTTGAAGAATTAGGTGAGCAGTCTGTAAACCAGAGACTTAGAAGTTTGGGGAGGCTCGAAAACACTCAAGAGATCCCACAGACCAGCCACTCCTCTTTACAGACCAAGATCCAACAGGACAGAGGTGTCGCCAGCATCCTCACAGCGGAGGTCAGTCACAGAGTCGACCCTAGAACCCAGACTCCCTGGCCGCCAACCCTGTTCTGAGCCTTCCCCAATCCTTCCTTACATTAGTCCTTCCCACTATGACATCTCTTAGGTCAACTTACAAACCTCATAGACAGATAGAGGCAAATCTTAATTGCCCCATTTACTAACCAGATGATCTAGAGAAGTCATTTAACTTCCCCAAACTGTAAAATGGTAATAATAATGCCTCATGCTTCTTTCGTGGTGCCACTGATGAGGCCTCTGGCAGTGGCAGTCAGTAATAAATGCTAGAGAATCAGGCCACCCCAGGGAATGCAGGGGCAGTGAGTGGTGCCCAGATTTCAAGCCTTGCTTGTCTCCCAAGGGTCAGGCCACACTGTCAGCCCTTCAGGAACTGTTCCTAGGTGCTGGTCCACCCTGGTCCCCTGGACCCCTGCCTGGAGCGCAAGTTTCAGTGAAAGTAAGACAACCTTTCTTCTCACCAGTCAATTAAGGAGTGCTTTTTGCTGCCACATTAATTAACCGTGAAGCAGATCCTTGTCATTAGCTTATAGGAGCTGAAAAATCATTAATGGCCCTTTTCACACTAGTCTTGGGGGCATTCATTGTGATAAACCTTGATTTGAATCCCATTCATCCTCATTTTCATTTATTTTGATTGTGAGAATAGAAGCTTTTTTTTTTTTTTTTTTGACACATTGGGGATTAGGAGGGCCTAGCAGCTATCTTAGGTATACTTGGAACTAAATAAATATTTTGAATAGATGAATGGATTTTTTAAATAGTTAGGCAAGTAGAGGAGTACATGAGCAAAGCAGATAGGCGAGTGGTCAGAGGCACAGGATTTGGAGTTACAGTTCATGCAGCAGTCTCTTTCAGTGCCTTTCATGCTGGAGTTCTGAGGCTGGCAGGTTATTTCCTTCTCTGAGCTTCAGTTTCTCGTGTGTCAAATGGGGATGCCAATCCTCATCTCATGAGACAATGTACATGAAGTCCTCAACGTAGTAACCGACTCATGCAGACACTCAGGAAATGGCAGTGGCTGTCATCCCCATCCTCATCACCACTGTCTTCATTATAATCAGCATCTCAATACGCTCATCATTGTGGTCAGCATCATCTTCATCCATCGTCACCACGATCTTCGTTGTCTTCCTCATCCTTATTTCTTGCAGAGCTTTAGAGACTTTGATCAGAGTTCATCTTTGTCCTTTCGGGGAATATCAGTTTCAGAAAAACAAAGCACTATCTTTTCTGTGTGTGTCTTTTAGAAACCTTTGCTTTTGAAATAATTGCATTTCCAGACAGGACCCTTTA
Source organism: Madoqua kirkii (assembly GCA_006408675.1). Lineage (NCBI taxonomy): Eukaryota > Metazoa > Chordata > Mammalia > Artiodactyla > Bovidae > Madoqua > Madoqua kirkii. The sequence goes on from SJYC01142037.1 coordinate 95,356, forward strand.
TTCTGCAGTCTGCAGAGTAATTGCTGCAGCCACTGCCGCGCTGAAAGGTTTCCAGGGCCTTTCGAATGGAGGAATGCATGGGAGTGAGGACCGCTCTCCCCTGGGGTCCTGGGACTGATTATCTCACTTGCTTTTAATCACAAATCAGCACAAAGATCCTTTGCTGGGTCTGTTTACTGCATAGCTGAGCCCAGTGGCACATCCTTTGAAGGTCTGTGGATGAACAGCTATAGGGAAGGGCACGCCTGGGTCACGGAACGAGGGGCAGATTCTCATTCCCACCTGGGGTTTGCATTTACTGTTGGGCCTCTCTCATCCTCAGTCTCATCATCTGCAAAATGGTATTTTTATAGCATCTTCCAAGTTTTTGTGTGTGTGATGATTAAACGGTACAGATTAGGGTGGACAAAGAGAGCAGCGCAGTGCCCGACTCAGAGCAGGTGGTTGGTGAGTGTCCGATGGTTTGGTGGAGGCCCGCAGGGCGACTGGACCCCACTCGCACTTTACGTTAGGACTCTTGGCCACCACATCTCTGTCATCGTGGGTTTTCTCACCGTCAGTGACCCTGCGTTTCTCTGCACATCTGCTTTCACTTAAGAGTGGTTGAGCCACACCACCTAAATACCCCCATCATCCTCCTGTTAGACTCGTTCCTCTGTCACTTTCTCAATCCAAAGACAAAAGACTTTTCTTCTAAAGATGGTCTGGCCTTGAGCTAAGGGGCACATGGAGTCAACAACATTCTAAAATGCTAGGTGCCCTCTACTCCTGATCTCCATGTATAGGATAAATGTCTAAACCCCACACTCCTCCTTTGGATGCTCTGGGGAGTCCAGTGTCATCGGATGGTCAGAATTCCTCATCTGCAGCTGCTTCAGAGAATACCTTGTCCATACCCTCTGACCCCTGCAGTACTGTCAGCTTAACTTCCAACTGTACTGGAAGGCTGGGGCTTCCTCTGGCCTGGAAAGCTAGCTATGCTTATGCATGGGGCAGGTCAGAAGAGACAAGGAATTAACACCCGCTGGAAGCAGTTCCCAGTCAGTAGTTGAGGGATGTGTGTGCCTGCTAAGTTGCTTCATTCGTGTCTGACTCTTGGAGACCCTATGGACCGTATCTCACCAGGCTCCTCTGTCTGGGATTCTCCAGGCAAGAGTACTGGAGTGGGTTGCCATGCCCTTCTCCAGGGGATATTCGCAACTCAGGGATCAAACCCACATCTCCTGCACGGGGTTCTTTACCACTAACACCACATGGGATGGAGAAGGCAATGGCAGCCCACTCCAGTACTCTTGCATGGAAAATCCATTGACGGAGGAGCCTGGTAGGCTATAGTCCATGGGGTCACTAGAAGTCGGACACGACTGAAATGACTTAGCGGCAGCAGCAGCCACATGGGAAGCTGGCTGACTGACGTCAATGTATAAATACCTCAGTTCCCTCATTGTGCAGGTGGGATAATTCAGAGGATATACCCATTACTGGCTGCCTCCCCTGTCCTGCCCCTTCTTCACCCATGTTGCTTTTACTCTGAGATGCTACTTGCTCCTGGATCTCTGTTTCAGGATTTGCCCCTTGGGGAACATAAACAGTCAGACCCTAGTCTTAGATAGAAGGGGAGACATGACTATTCACTCAACAAAAATTTCTAGAAGGCCCATGAGTGAATCAAAGAATGGCCCTGGCCTTCAGATGCCTATATTCTTGGGAAAAGACTTGGACACATTCAAGTTCACTGTGATAAGGGGCTCTGGAAGGGGCTACTGTCTGAGCTGCTGTGAGAAGTCAATAATGTATATAAATTTCAAGTGATTAATTAAAATTCAAAAAACATTTGTTGCATTATCTGTTATCTACTGGGCTCTAGGCTGGCCCAGCAGAGATGCAGAGATGAATAAGATACATCCTTTGCCCTTGAGGCACTTGCTGTATGTTGGAGGGGATGTAAGCAGGAAAAGTCATTTCAGCACTGAGTGATGAATAATTGGTGGAGGTGTGTAGCTGGCTGCAGAGGGTATCATGAGAGCTCAGAGGAGCAAGGCATGTGCTTAGCAATTGTTGTTTTTCTTCACCTGTGGAATCATCTCTATGGATGTGGATCTAGCTCGAGGCCTGGCATAGAGTAGGTATTCCATTGATGTTGGTTGAATTGAACTGAGCAGTTCAGTGAGGGGACAAGACCTCTGACCACATGATTATTTTGCCCAACTGAGAAACACCTTTCTCCTTAGATCATTGATCTTGAGGCCCAGGTGGTTTGAATATTATCAGTCTGGCAGATAACTAGGTCAAAAATACTTTTTTTTTAAATGCCAGAAAAACCCACATTTATATTCCAAGGTTTAAAAGCATTTAGAGGTGGGGTGGGGAGGAGAAGTCAGAGCTGTGGGCTATTGTTCATGCTTGGCTGATATTTAATCAGTTTGTTGGGTCTTAATTGAGAATACGGCTCCAATGACACATAAATTCCAACGATCAAGCCAAAGCTAATGAGTCTTCCTTATTATTTATCTTACAGTAGTGATAACCTTTTCATTATTGAAATATAATTGCCAAATGTGATAGTTAATATTAAAACAGAATTAGTAACATAAGCTCAACATTTGGAAAGAAATTTCTAATAGCGCTTTTTATGCCTGCAAAAATTAGTGTTCGGTGTCAGTCTTTACTGCAGCATTAATTAGTAGCTGAGCCTCCAGGAAACCCTGATGCTGGGAAGGAGTGAAGGCAAGAGAAGGGTACGACAGTGGATGAGATGGTTGGGTGGCATCACCAACTCGATGGACATGAGTTTAAGTAAACTCTGGGAGTTGGTGATGGACAGGGAGGCCTGGCATGCTGCAGTCCATGGGGTTGCAAAGAGTCAGACACAACTGAGCAACTGAGCTGAGCCTCCAGTAGAGACCAGTCCCAGCTGCTCTCCTGTCCAGTAAGGAGGTTCTCTTTGAATCCTCTGGATCTGTTAGGGAGCCTGGTGGTGTCTGTACCTGGAAGGCAAGAAGCTTTGTTTTAGCCCAAGTGAGGGCTGTTGTTAATCTAACAAAGTGATGAGTCACGAGAAAGGGATGGGGGTATGAGGTGTGAAAAGATGAGGGCACCATGGGGTCCCCACAAAGCTCAAGAGGCTGGTAGGCTGGTAGGGCCCTGAGATAGTGCTGCTGTGTGATGCCAGGCACTCGGTGCCCCGGGGGCTTATCTCACATCTTTCCCTTTCATGTTTATTCCCCACAGTGCAACCACTTTAGCCCATGTTGCAGTTCAAGTCTCACTTCTAAAAATTCCCCTTTGAGCCTTGAGGCCCTTGGCCTTCCTCACCTTCCAGCACTTTCTTCTAATCCCACATGTTAGTAGGGTGCTGGCTTTGCTTCACCTCTCTCAATTCCCCCTCTCCCAAGACTGAGAGCATGAGCAGAGTTTTATCTCACGGGCTCTGTCTCTGCTCCTAGCATGGAACCTGTTTATAGTACCGAACACAGTATGTACAAGGTGATCAGCAAATATTCGCTGAAATCATTAAGAAATGAAAAGGAGACGAGCATGCTCCATGAACAGAGTAAAGGGAGTTCCTCTTTGAGGGCTTTCTGGAAGAGGAATTTGACTAGGAGCTTGAGATACAGGGAAGGTGATTCTGCCTTTCTCAGAAGAGTCAGCAGTTGATGGGAAATGGTAGCCTGGGTGGTTTAAATGTACAAGAAGTGGGCTTTAGAGGGTCCGGATTGTCCTGCTCTGCGTCCTCCACTGATAACCTTTTTCCTTCCCCTACCTCCCGCCTTTTTTTTTCTTTTGGGCTGCCCTGGGTCTTCACTGGGCTGTGTGGGCTCTGTTGCAGCGTGTGAGGGCTTCTCTCTGTTGTGGTGTGCAGACATCTCTGACGCAAAAGGGCTTCTGGTGCCCGGGCTCAGTATTGCAGCTCTCCGGCTTCTCTAGTTAGAGCTCACAGGTTTAGTTGCCCTGAGGCCGGATCTTAGCTCCCCTGCCAGGGGCGGAATCCCCGTGCTCTGCATGGGAAGGCAGATTCTTCACCACTGGACCGCCAGAGGAGCACTAACACCGCACCCCCCCACCCCCCCCCA
>SJYC01142039.1:0-33294 GCA_006408675.1 Madoqua kirkii
ACCCAGCTTGGTAGTAATAAAGGCTCTAAGAATAAACAGGAATTTATTCTGTTCCAGGAACCATGTGTGCAGCTGGGCCTATCACTTTCACCCTCATGACAGCTCTCTCTAGAAGGTGGTATGGTCAGTCCCTTACAGATGAAGCATCTGAGGCTCAGGGAGCTCACACAAGTGACAGTGAAAGGAAGGATCCAAACTCAGGCCTTTCCACCTTCCCCCTCAGTCATCTTGGGGTCTTTCAGTGACCCCCAGTATGAAGCTGGCAGGCAAATACGATCTCCATGTGCATACCCCTTATGCACGTGATATTAATGAAATTTCATTCAGCTAGTTTTTCCCTGGAGAAGGCAATGGCACCCCACTCCGGTACTCTTGCCTGGAAAATCCCATGGACAGAGGAGCCTGGTAGGCTACAGTCCATGGGGTCACTAGGAGTCTGACATGACTGAGCGACTTCACTTTCACTTTTCACTTTCATGCATTGGAGAAGGAAATGGCAACCCACTCCAGTGTTGCCTGGAGAATCCCAGGGACGGGGGAGCCTGGTGGGCTGACATTTTTGGGTTCACACAGAGTCGGACATGACTGAAGCAACTTAGCAGTAGCAGCAGCAGCAGTTTTTCCTGGGCCTGGTGAGTGCTGTCTCTTTATCTGTCTTGTCATTTAATAATTTCTACCTTGACTCTCAAGGTAAGCTTATCCATTTCTATGCTTTAAATAGCAACCAAATTCACATCTTCAGCCTAGGTCTCTCCTCTGAACTCTGTACTTCTACTTCTGTCGACATCTCTAGTTGGATGTGTGGTGAGCGAGCTTCTCAAATTAGCAAAACTAAAACAGTTCATAATCATGACCCCCCAAAATCCTGTATCTCCCCAAAGTCGTCCCCATCTCGGTAAATGACACTGTCTACCCACTTGCTCAAGTTAGAAATCTCTTTTATTCCTGCCTTTCTTTCAGCTTGCATATCCAAATCATTCACAAATCCTGTTGGTTCCACCTCCAAAATTGTGTCCACAGTCCATGTTTATCTCTAACCATAAGCTCATTAATTCAAGACCCCATGGTCTCTCACTTGAACCACCAAGGTATCCTGCTCACTCTTTTCCCTTTTTCCACTCTTCTCTCCCACTCAGCAGATCTTTGAAAGATATAAATTAGAATATTATTACATTCCCACATAAGCCCTTCTGTGACTTCCCTTCGTTCCTAGAATAAAATCCAAAGCATCTGCCGTCGTCAACGTGACTCTCCAGCGTCTGTGATTCAGGCTCCTTCCTGCCTCTCCACCTACCCTACCCTGGTCACACTTGCAGGTCCCTGACACATCAAGCTTGATCTTGCCTTTGGCCTGTAAACTTGCTGCTCCACTTCTTGGAACATCTTCCGTCTACCTCTGGCATGTTTTTGCCCCTCTCGTTCTTTAGGTCTAAACCTAACAGTCATCTTCTCAGAGAGGTCTTTTCTGACAGCCGATCTGAGTTAATACCTTGGTGTCCTTTCTCAGAAGTCCTGTTATTTACATCTATTACAGCACGATGGTCATTCATCCTGATTGCGAGTGTGTTGGTCATCTCACCAGCCTATAAGCCTCGTGAGGGCAGCAAACGTGTCTCTTCCTTTCACCATAGTATCTCCAGCAGTGAACCTAGCCCTCAACACAGACTTTCAAATGCTGTGGAACTCTTTCTCCTCTTTTCTTTGGTGCCTTCTCATAATAGACCTTACTAGAAAGCTGCAGTATACGTTTTTCTTACCTTTTGTTTTAATCGAATAGCTTTTGCACTGTGGGGTAGTGGAACTCTAGCGATGTCTCTAGAACACACATACGCACATTCCTTTTCTTAAGGAATCAGCAGAGTAGCTTTCCCTGTATGGTGATGACCCACACACGACATGGAAAGAGGCAGCCGCTGGCGTTCCTGACACCCGTGTAGGCAGCAGAGGCTCTTGCGGTTGCCATGGTTCCTGGCAGCACTCAGTGCAACAGAAGTCATTGCAATTGTAGTGGCTCAGAGCAAGGACGTGGGAGCCAGACTGCCCAAGTTCCCATCCCAGCTCGGCCTCACTGCATCATCTCTCCAGTGGGCTGGCAGGAAGAGCACCTGCCTCCCACGGTAGCTGTGAAGACTCCGTGCATCAGCAGGTGTGAAGTATTTAGTGCCCGCCTGGCTGGAAGTACTTAGTGAGTGAGTGTGGTCATGAGCATCATTATCACGTACTAAACTTCTTACATATATTTCCTCCCAACAGCCTAATGAGGTATTTTTATTTCAGTTCTGTTCAGTGAACAGTCCCTATGTCCCTCTGCCAGAGCCTGAGATACAGGGATGAATTGGTCCTAATGGGCCCCCCTGCTTCTTGGGACTATCACACAGCTCTTAGAGAGTGAAACCATGAAAAAGTAGGGTCAGAGTGTGCCTGCGTGTGTTGTGGGGTGCATGAGTGTGCCAGTGTGCCCACGTGTCAGAGGATATGTGGTCCCTCAGTTTGTCCAGATGTCAGAGTCTGTCCGAGACGGTCAGGGTATGGTTCAAGCTGGGAGGGCGGTTAGCCGCTTGGAGAGCCCTCTGCAGATCCACCACCCTTAGCCTTCCTGGTTGTAAAAGTCGTGGGACTCAGCCAAGGCTGCACTAAGGCTCTCTTGCCCACCTTTGCCCATCTTCTTATCTCCCAGAGCCCCACTTTCTCTATGGTTACAATTTGATTTGCAAACAACAAGTAAAGGGAAGCTCTCCCTGAAAAGAGTCTTGCTCACTCACTCATCACCAGGCCCCCAACCCAGCTGCCTCTCACCCTCTAAGAAGAGCCCTGCTGGCCAGTGTGCAGCTGACTATACCATTTGGGGCCTAATGAAGCGACAAGGCATTTCTCTGCCCTGGACCTGGGTGTTCAACAGTTATTGCTGCTGAAGGCAGACATTAAGGAGAACCATTTTAATTGATTAGAAGGCGCTTGTGCCGTATGGGTTTAGTTCGAGGGCATTTTGGAAACAATAGCTTTGCCATTGTGGGCCTTAATTAGATAATAAATTAATAGATAAATGGATCCCAAAGTTCCAGTGGCCTCCCCCACTCATTTGCCAGTGCCACTGGGGAGATGGAGGCTTCCTCCTGCATTTGCTGGAGGGCTGTGTGGGAGAGAATAGAGCGGCCGCTGATGGCTCATCAGGTCTGATCGGCTCTGGCATCGTGTAGATAACATTTAAATTAGATGCTGAAGCAAAGGGCAGCTTTTCATTATAATGTGGAAATGGTAACAGAGCATGACTCCCAGACTCTCTCACTTCTTTGCTATCAGTTCATTCAACAAATATGTATGGACTGTCTACCATGTACCAGGGACTGTGCTGGGCACTGGGGATACGCAGCACAGAGAAGTAAATGAGACTGTCAGAGTATGTTAGATTTAGAGAAAAAAAAAAAGGCCATAGAGAAAAAGGTAGGAAGGAGGGAAGTCAAGACTATAAGGTAGGGAGGTCAGTGGAGAAGGAGATTGCAATTTTAAATAGAGTGGTTAGAAAAGTAACTGAGGAGATGATGACATTTGAGCAAAGGATTGGGGCGGTGAAGGATGAATCAAATGGGAAAGAAATTTTCCAGCAGAGGACACACCGGTGCAGAGACTCAGAGGCTGGGGGACAGAGGGTAGGGGTCTGTTGATCACAGCCCTCTCTTCCAGTGAGGCCAATTTGGACTTGGCATCTTAGCCAGCCAGCCTTTCAGGAGATCCTCCAATCCCTCCAGAGGAAGCACTAGATTCCAGTCACTTCCCCCCTGAGTCTGCACCAGACCTGCACCAACAGGGCAAGCAGAAGGACACAGGCCTGGGCCTGCCAGTCCCAGAGCATCAACACAGGAGTGGGTGGGGAAGGAATCATCAGGAAAATTGCCACAGCACAAATCTGATAAACACTACAGACACAGGGATGTTAATTCTGCCTGGGGAGGGCCTCGCTGAGGGGGAGACATTTGAAGATAGGATGTAACCTAGAGTCATCAGGCTCTAGATGAGTGATCACACCATCGTGGTTATCTGGGTCATGAAGATCTTTTTTGTACAGTTCTGTGTATTCTTGCCACCTCTTCTTCATATCTTCTACTTCTGTTAGGTCCATGCTATTTCTGTCCTTTATTGAGCCCATATTTACATGAACTATTCCCTTGATATCTCTAATTTTCTTGAAGAGATCTCTAGTCTTTCGCATTCTATTGTTTTTCTCTATTTCTTTGCACTGATTACTGAGGAAGGTTTTCTTCTCTCTCCTTGCTATTCTTTGGAACTCTGCATTCAAATAGCTATGTTTTTCCTTTCTCCTTTGCCTTTTGCTTCTCTTCTTTTCTTAGCTATTTGTAAAGCCTCCTCAGATAACCATTCTGCCTTTTTGCATTTCTTTTTCTTGGGGGTGGTCTTGATCACTGCCTCCTGTACAGTGTCATGAACCTCCATCCATAGTTCTTCAGGCACTCTGTCTATCAGATCTAATCCCTTGAATCTGTTTGTCATTTCCACTGTATTAGGTCATACCTGAATGGTCTAGTGGTTTTTCCTACTTTCTTCAATTTAATTTTGAAATAAGGAAAAGCTATGACCAACTTAAACAGCATATTAAAAAGCAGAGACATTACTTTGCCAACACAGGTCTTTATATTCAAAGCTATGTTTTTCCAGTAGTCATGTATGGATGTGAGAGTTGGACTGTAAAGAAAGCTGAGCACCAAAGAATCGATGCTTTTGAATTGTGGTGTTGGCGAAGACTCTTGAGAGTCCCTTGGACTGCAAGGAGAACAAACGAGTCAATCCTAAAGGAAATCAGTCCTGAATATTCATTGGAAGGACTGATGCTGAAGCTCTAATACTTTGGCCACCTGAGGCGAATAACTGACTCTTTGGGAAAGAATCTGATACTGGGAAAGATTGAAGGCAGGAGGAGGAGAGGATGACAGAGAATGAGATGGTTGGATGGCATCACCGACTCGATGGACATGAGTTTGAGTAAGCTCCAGGAGATGGTGAAGGACAGGGAAGCCTGGCGAACTGCAGTCCATGGGGTCACAAAGAGTTGGTTACAGCTGAGCAACTGAACTGAACTGATGTAGGATCCTGGCTGGGAAAACCTGATCCTACCAGGGGAGAAAGTCTTCTGATGGAGAGGGACCATCAGGGGTAAGCTGATACATAGGAGTTAAAGTTAGAGGTGACCCTGATAGTAACTTCTCTGTGTCTCGGTGAGTCAAAAATCTGGAAATTGTGCTGATGGAATTCAATTGCATTCTCCCTATCCCATTTCTCTGGATATATATGTAGTGAGCCTGTGCTCAGCCACACCCTTCCGAAGGTTAGTGGCTTGGGTTCTCGTTTGTCAGGAGGGCTTCATCAGACCACTGGGCTGCTGCCTGCCAACCTTTATACAGACATGTCTGAAAGTTGGAAATCAGCTGGAGACCCTTCTCAAGGAGAGTTGTTGTTGTTCTGTTGCTCAGTCATGTCCAACTGTTTGCAACCCCCTGGTCTGCAGCATGACAGGCTTCCCTGTCCTTCACTATCTCCTGGAGCTTGCTCAGACTCATGTCCATTGAGTCGGTGATGCTATCCAACCATCTCATCTTCTGTCATGCCCTTCTTCTCCTGACCTCAGTCTTTCCCAGCCTCAGGTTCTTTACCCAATGAGTCAGTTCTTTGCATCAGGTGGCCACAGTATTAGAGTTTCGGCTTCAGCATCAGTCCTTCAATGAATACTCAGGACTTATTTCCTTTAGGATTAACTGGTCGGATCTCCTTGCAGTCCAAGGGACTCTCAAGAGTCTTCTCCAAAAACACAGTTCAAAAGCATCAATTCTTTGGCACTCATCCTTCTTTATGGTCCAACTCTCACATCCATACATGACTACTGGAAAAACTGTTGCTTTGACTATACATACATTTTTGGCAAAGTAATGTCTCTGCTTTGTAATATGCTGTCTAGATTTGTCATAGCTTTTCTTCCAGAAGCAAGCATCTTTTAATTCTGTGTCTGTAGTCACTAAGTAAGAAGGAGAAGTAAGTTGTATAAAAAGGAAAGAAACTGAATCAATAACTTTGATTAGAATTTGGTTTCATAAATTAGAATGATGAATCAGGTCACTGGATTTTTTTAAAGGCTACAATTTTTTTTTTTTTAATGATCCTTCCTTGGAACTGTCTTCTCTTCTCCATGCTTAGTGATCATGCTGATGATTTCACTTGTGATCACCTTCAAAATTATATCCATTTCTCACTGTGAGTTTCTACCAGCTGTCAAAGCCATGAAATCAATTGGCTTTGGGCACTGAGCCAGCTCCCTGGGGCTGAGGAGGGGCTTGAGTGAGGGGGATCAGACCCTAATCAGGGCAGCTGGCCCCTGGGGAAAGAAGAGGGGTGCAGGCAGAGGATCTGGCCCCAGATCCCATGCTCAGAAAGCTAGGCACATAGGCCAAAGATAGTGGGGAAGTTAGCCTTGGAAGAAGTTCTCCTAGAAGCTAGGCAGGACTGGCCTAGGAGAGCCTTGGTCAGGTCACCAGAATGGGCAAAACAGGACTGTATTAGTCATGCTTTCAAGAGAAACAGAAGCAATAGTATAGATATATACAAAGAGATTTATTACAGGGATTGGCTAATGCAGTTATGAAAGCTAAGAAGTCCATGATCTGCCATCTACAAGCTGGAGACATAGAAAAGCTGGTAGTACTGTTCCTGTCCAAGTGCACAGCCTAAGAACCAGGAGCCCATAATTCTCACTTTAGGGGTAGGAGAAGACCCGTGTCCCAGCTCAGGCAGAGGGAGTGTATCTTCTCTTTCTCCACCTTCTCCACCTTCTTCTACTCAAGTCCTCAATGGATTGCATGATGCGTACACACCTATACCAAGGAGGGCAATCTGCTTTACTCAGTCTGTGGATTCAAATGCTGATATCCCTCACACACACATACAAAATAGTGTTTAACTGAAGACTGAGCACCCCATGAACCAGTCCAATAGACACGTAAAATTAACCGTCACCATTTGTTATGGTTCAGTCACTCAGTCACGCCTGACTTTTTGTGACCCCATGGACTGCAACATGCCAGGCTTCCCTGTCCTTTCCCGTCTCCCGGAGCTTACTCAAAGTCATGTGCACCAAGTCGGTGATGACATCCAGCTATCTCATCCTCTGTTATCCCCTTCTCCTCCTGCCTTCAATCTTTCCTAGCATCAGGGCCTTTTCTAAGGAGTCAGCTCTTTCATCAGATGACCAAAATATTGGAGCTTCAGCATCAATCCTTTCAATGAATATTCAGGACTGATTTCCTTTAGGATTGAAGGACTAATTCAATCTCACAGTGAAGACCTGAAACTTTTGAGGATGCTATCCGTGGTTTTTCCTCTCTGGCTTTTGGAAATGTAAACTATCCCAAGCCTGTGTGAGTTCTGACCATTTGTTGGCCTGTTGATTACTAGTGATTCTTTTCCTAGTCTCGATTAGTCTTAACCCATAGATTCTCAGATTAGTGTTCAAACCAAAACTGAAAAGGACACTTTTACCAGTATCTGGAGTGCTGAGTGAAGCTTACTTCTTTTTGGATGTTGTTATTTAGTCGCTAAGTTGTACCTGACTCTTTTGTGACCCCATGGACTGCAGCCTGCCAAGCGCCCTTGTCCTTGTGATTTCTCAGGTAAGAATACTGGAATGGGCTGTCATTTCCTTCTTCAGGGAGTCTTCCTGACCCCAGGATAGAACCTGCATCTTCTGCATTGCAGGCAGATTCTTTACTGTTGAGCCACCAGGGAAACCCAACCTCCTTTCTGGTCCTGTGCCTTAAAAGTTTTGGCTGATTCAGCTTTCCCAATCTCTGCTCTATCTTCTCAGCTCAGCAGGACCACTGGGCTCATTTTGATTCTTCCTCTCTGTGCTATATCCTAGCAAATGCTTCCAGGCAGTAAGTAAATGCCACCATTATGCTAACCTTGCTTATCTCCCTTCTCTCAGAGATCACAATCCTGTGGGGTCTGTTGTCAAATGTCTTATAAAATTGTCTTATGAATTTTGTCTGTTTTTCTAGTTGTTGATGTTGAGAAGGCAATTTTTATACAAAAGAAGCATAAGTACTCCAGGGGAAAATTTTTCATGGGCAGAACTCAGAAGCTGCCTATTTCACTTCTGTTAACATTTGATTGTCAGAACTTAGTCACACAATAACATCTAGCTAGAAAGAGAGTTGAACATGTGTCCAGCTAAAATTACTTATGATGGAGGAAGGGGAAACTGTATGTTGTTATTATTCTTGGTCTTTTTCAGTTATGTTCATTACTTTGAGTTTTCATCCCTTGTAATTTAGATTCCTGGCTGATAGATTTAGCCGATAGACAAAGGGAAACATGTATTCAAAAATAAAAAAGAGTTGATTTTTTTACCTGACCTCTTTGAAACTTAGTTTCTTGTCCATAAAAATGGGCTTTGTTATTGTTCATCTCTCCATTATTTATTCTTAGGTTTAATAATTTCATGAGAGAGGCAATCCCTTGTAAGCTAATACTACACAGCCATAAATTATTTTAATAAAAAAATTTAAACAAAAGTTTAGTTTGTTTTTTACTTATTATATTGTTTTAAAATATCTGATTCTTGTCCCTCTAGTTTCTCTCAATTATAATAAATATTTATTTGCATAATTATTTGTTTCCATGTTGTATTCCCCATTAGAATGAAAGAAGTGCTATTTATTCTTGCTCACAGCCATATCCCCAGCCCATCGCACACTGACTGGCATTTACTAGCACCTAAGGAGTATTTACGTGAAGGAGTGGCAACTATATAAGATGGCACATCATTGTCTGACCTCTAAAGGAGAACTCAAGGCTTTTCTATAGTTCTTGCACCTCAACCAAAGAAAAGCTAGGATATTTAGTGGAATAGGAAACTTGGGAACCTATAGGAGGGGGACACATGGGTAGCTGTTCATAAGAGTAGATAAAGTTTAAAAACAATTGCATCTATAGCACATACCAAATGGGTATATAACCTCCCTTTGGCTTGCCTTTGAGTATTTATCCTGTGGAGATGGTACACTAAGATGGACTTGGAGGTGCCTCCTGTTTAAAAATGTGTGTCCATACTGGGAAATTTCTTTTAAAATTTTTTATTTATTTATTTTTGGTTGTACTGGGTCTTCGTTGCTGCATGGGCTTTTCTCTACTAGCGAGCAGGGATTACTTTCTAGTTGTAGTGTATGGACTTCTTATTCCAAAAGCTTCTCTTATGGAGCACAGGCTCTAGGGTGAGTGGGCTTCAGCAGCTGCAGCACATGGGTTAAGTAGTTTTGGCTCCGAGGCTCTAGAGCACAGGCTCAATAGTTGTGGCATGGGTCTTAGTTCCTCCAGGGCATGTGAGATCTTCCAAGTTCAGTTCAGTTCAGTTGCTCAGTCATGTCCGACTCTTTGCGACCCCGTGAATTGCAATCATGTACTATTGAAACCTAGCTTAGAAAATTTTAATCATTACTTTGCTAGTGCATGAAATGAGTGCAATTGTGCGGTAGTTTGAACATTCTTTTTCATTGCCTTTCTTTGGAATTGGGATGAAAACTGACCTTTTCCAGTCCTGTGGAACCATAGCCACATGGAGGCCAAAACAAATTTGGAAACTGAGAGTGAGAACCTCCCGTGTAAGAGTTTTGTTAGCAGATGAGAGGAACACAGCTGGCACTGTGATTCTGATTCAGTGAATCAGTCAGGAGTCCAGGGGTCAGTGTAAAGGGACCTACAGTCAGAATAGTGCTCAGCCAGAAGGAGCGGACAGGGGGCAGAGGTAGCACCCTCTCAGGAGCAGTGCAGGGCAGAGCCCACGGCTGGCCCCATCTGTGATGAACTCCCCCAGGCAGGGGCCGAAGATAAGGCATTATCTGATATTTGCTCAGAGTCAGGGCGGACATTGTTGAAAAACAAGAATATTCACACATCCTTAATAATGATGAGATTAATAAAGAGGGGAGCGCACCTACTGTATGTGTCAAACATTCTACTGTAGGCATACTTCATTTCTCATGGACAACTCTGAGGCCCAGTATAGAGGTCAGAAGACTAAGGTCAGAAAGGAGAGGTACATTGTCCAAGGTGCTAGTCAAGGACACAGTCTGACTGTAAAGCTTGTGTTCTTTTCTCCAAACCACTGTGGGCCAGGCACTGTAGTGGCGCTTTCTACCGGGGTCTGTGCTTGGCCTTTCCATGCTGTGCTATCTCCTGGAAGACCGAGGGAAACTTCCCTGGGACAACATGAGTCAAAGGAAAGTGTCTACTCTGATCACCCCAAGCTGCCTCTATCCCCAGCTGCCCAAAGTGCTTGCTCTAAATCCCGCTGCTCACTGACTGGGAATCTCTGTGGTGCAGAAACAGTGATTTTAACTTCAGATCCTAGTGCCTGGCACATAAAAGGGATCATGCAAAAGTAAGCAGGTGAGCCAAGAGCCAGGAGAGAATGGTGTGTAAGGAACTTGAGGTGCTTCAGAAAAAGGCTAAGAAATGGGAGACTTGGATTTCATCCCTGCCACTGACTTGCCCCAAGACCCTGGTCAAGTCTCTGAGCCTCAGTTTTCTAATCTTTAAAATAGGGAGGTTCAAGTAAATGATTGCTAAGATCCCCTCAACAAAAATATTACATGCTCCTGTAGCCTGGGAGTCGGGATTCCTGGGTCCAAGGACTGACCATAATACTTATAGGATTTAAGAACTTGAATCTCAGGTGCTGGTGTCAAACCCTACACAGGGCATTTATGACCCCCTGCCTTGGACTCTCTTTGAGGATGTGTTTGTTCAATTTCCAAGTGGGCTGCATGCTCATTAAGGGGCCGTGTCTTACTCATTTCCATCTCCCCAAGACCTGGACATGCAGGGTCAGGTTGGTGAGAAGAACCAATACTTGATTGAGTATCTGCAGCTAAATTTGGGCCCTGTGTGGGTACCCCTTTCCACCTAACTAAAGCTTAAATACCACCACCACCCCAATATACACACCGCAGGGTACTACCGGGACATTCTTGGAGTGACCGTTCTATGGCTAACATAAGTGACTAGAAACCCATGTGTGTCCATTTTAGGTTTTGCTTAAAATGTTTGCCAGGAATAACAAATCTGTTTAAAAATGGGTTTTTTTTGTAGCAAATATGGCAGCCTTTTATTTTCGTAGTAAGCAGGAAAGCACTAAGACTCTCATAAAGCAAAAAAAATGCAAACAGACGACACACAGATGGGTAGAATGTTCAACCTTACTATTAATCCAAAAATGCAAATTAAAATACAACGAGATGGCATTTTGAACTTTGCAAATTAGTAGACATGTTAAAAATTAAAGATCGCAGTGTTGATAAGAGTGTAGTAACAGAGGCATTCTCATGTAAGGTGGTTAGAAGTGTAACACCTTTATGAAAAGCAAGTTGCCCATACGTATCAGGCCATTTTAAAATGTGACATTCCTTGATCCAATAATTCTTTTAGAAACCTAGTCCAAAGAATTCCTAGGAAATATAAGCAAAGCATTACATTACCAGATGTTCATAATGTCATTATTTATAATAAAAAAACAGAAATCGGCTCCATATCCAATATGGAAAATAGAACTACCATTTACAGTATATCAACCTAATGGAATATTATAAAGTTACTTAAAATGAAGTCTACAAAGCAATTTTCATGACTTCAAAATGTTTATCATAAAAATGTGAAACAAAAGTTATAAAACCATAGCATAGCTATGTCCAAACTATGTCAAAAATCCTTCGGGACAGATGGGTACACATAAGAATGTTAACGATAGTACAGACTGGATGATGTCATTAATACTCATTTTTCAAACCTTTTATTATTTTATTTCAAAATGCGTGTTTTTAAAGAATGAAAGAGAAGAAAAGTTTTCTGGCAGCCAGAGCAAGCAGGATCCATTTGTCTTTGCAATCACCAGAACCCGGCTGCTAGGGAAGCCTGTTAAACCCAGGGTGGCAGCGCCCTGGTGCTGAAATCGCTCTGTCTCTGGAGCATATTTTTTCTTTACTGAGGAAATTGCTTTCCATAAAACCAGCTCTCTGACACCTCTGAGTACCAGGGAACCATGCACGCCCGCTTTCCTGGGGACATTCTCTAATGGGGAACTCCATCACGTTCCAGCTTGGCGCTTCCAACAAATCCCAGCCAGCCATAAAAAATCTTTAGCACCCTGTATGCAAGACTGATTGCAGAGGCCTCATAAAAATCCCATTCACCCAGCAAGAGCTGCAGGTCTAAAATTCTTGAGGCCCCTGCTGTTTTAAACCCAGCCACGCGGCGCACTGCTAAGCGATGCCTGGTAGAACTCGACACAGGAAGTCAGGATGGGATCTAGGGCAGAACTTGGGGAAAACACGAGAAAGGGGGGCCTGTGCAAATTATGCAGTGTACAGTCATGACTAAAAAGCACCTTCTCGCTGCTCTCTGGGGCAGGGGAAGGAGGCTTGGCAGAGTACAGGAGAGGATGTAGGGATGATGGCTATTGTTTGGGAAGAGAAAGGGGTTATGAGCTGTGTGGGTGGAGCGGTGAGTCGTGGGGAGGCATCCTCCTCCCATACATACTTCAGTTCACTTGGGAGGGAGACACCCCCTTTCCTGACTGCCCCTAGAAGAGAACAGGAGCACACAGGCTATTCAGTACCCCTCTGCCCCCTGGAGGGACCTCCCTGACTCCCAACTACATGGTAGGTTTCAGCATCCTTCCGGTGGTGGCCAGATGACCTTTTCTGTGCATGCAGACAGCTTGCACTTTCTCAGTTATTATGCCCCGTTGCATAATACAGCTGCTCTTTCCTCCCTCACAAGGATCCAGGTTGCCTAGGTTCTAGCCCCTGCTTAGCTCCTACTTAGCTTTGTCACACGGAGAAGGCAATGGCACCCCACTCCAGTACTCCTGCCTGGAAAATCCCATGGACGGAGGAGCCTGGAAGGCTGCAGTCCATGGGGTTGCTGAGTGTCGGACACGACTGAGCGACTTCCCTTTCACTTTTCACTTTTATGCATTGGAGAAGGAATGGCAACCCACTCCAGTGTTCTTGCCTGGAGAATCCCAGGGATGGGGGAGCCTGGTGGGCTGCCGTCTCTGGGGTCACACAGAGTCAGACACGACTGAAGTGACTTAGCAGCAGCAGGAGCAGCTTTGTCACGCTGGCCAAGTCACTTTATGTGGTCTCTCAGCTTTGGTTTTCTTCTCAGTAGAATGAAAATAATAAAAGTACTATCTTCCCCTCTTCCCTGGACACACCCTCTCTACCCATTGTATTTCAGTGCTCCAATCAAGTAAAATCATTCAATCACTGAAGAGCTCATTGTTAAGATTCTGAAAAAAAAAAAAAAAAAAAAGGCGCTCAGTGTTCCATTTGTGTCTTTGTATTGAATTCCCTGCAACTTTATTTTCTGTAACAAAAGACAGCCAAGTTTCCCTCTAATGTAGGACTCAAGGCCTGGGCCATATTTCCAAATTTGGTGAATTCACATCTCAAGCCATACACATCTCGCGTGGCTTTGAGTAACTTAACATCTCTGAGCCCTGGTTCTCTAATCTGTAAAATGAGAATCTTGACTCTCTCAGAGTGTTTGGTACAGAGTCAGTGTGACACTTGATCTGGGCTAGGAGTTCAGGCACTAACCTGCCCTGAACTTCCCTGAGTGTGAGTTAGACTTCTGAGTTCTGCTCAGAGCACTGCGTCTAGATCTCTGTGTGCTGTACCTATCCTTGGGGTGTTTGGAGTAATGTCAGTGAATCCTCCATTTTTATGGTTTCTGACTTTGACATCAGCCTATTTAAAGTTCTCCCAATAGATATGGTGCCATTTATTTTCTTGGGGTTGCAACTTCTTATTGAGTTGAGGGATACAGATTATTAATAATTAGGGAAGGAAAAGGAAAATCAGAACAGTGTTCTGACTTCCTTGGAAAGTGTCCGCTTTCCTGAGAGGTGGCCGGTTATCCTCTGGTTACTGCACCGCATGCTTTGCTAAATCAGAAGAGGGATGAAGAAGCCTCGTGTTTCTTTATGTTGTTGATTTATAATGTCTGGCAACAAAAAGCTCACCTTGGATGATTGCGTCCCTCTGTATTTATTGGTATTTGTCTTGTGGCCTCACATATGGTCTTATCTGGCAGAGTGTTCGACATTCACTAGGAACGTATGTGTGTCCCGCAGTCCTTGGGTAGAGAATGTTCTATAGATGTCTCAGTTCAGTTAGTTCAGTCACTCAGTCGTGTCCAGCTCTTTGTGTTCCACGGACCACAGCACACCAGGCCTCCCTGTCCATCTCCAGCTCCCGGAGTTTACTCAAACTCATGTCCATTGAGTCAGTGTTGCCATGCAGCCATCTCATCCTCT
This sequence comes from Madoqua kirkii, assembly GCA_006408675.1. Taxonomy (NCBI): domain Eukaryota; kingdom Metazoa; phylum Chordata; class Mammalia; order Artiodactyla; family Bovidae; genus Madoqua; species Madoqua kirkii. The sequence goes on from SJYC01142039.1 coordinate 14,378, forward strand.
GTCGTCCACTGGGTTCGTTATAGAGTTGATCAGGTCTTCTGTATCCTTACTGATTTTCTGGCTAATTTCTCTATCAGATGTTGAGAGTAGAAGTATTAAAATCTCCAGTTATTGTTGTGAAATTGTCTATTTTTTCCTTCAGTTCTATCAGTTTTCTTTTAGGGATTTTGAGGCATGAAGCACATACTCATTTATAACTATCATGTTCTCCTAAGTAGACTGACTCTTTGTTTCTAGAAACATTTCATGTCCTGGATATATGTTATCTGGTATCATCAGACCAATCCAGCTTTTTTACAGTTTCTGCTTTTATTATAAATCTTTCTCATTCCTTTACTCTCAATTTGTTTGTGAATTACAATCTAAGGTATGTCTTCTTTAGATAGTGTATAATTAGATATTGCTTTTTATCTGGTCTGACAATATCTGCCTTTTAATTGGGTCTTTACACCAGTCACACTTAATAGCTCTATTGATACTATTCAATTTATATCTGTCACTTTGTTAGCTGTTTTCTATATGTCCTTTGTCTTTATTTCTCTGTCACTACTCTACTGGACTTCCACAGTGACTCAGCAGTAAAGAATCCACCCGCAGTGCAAGAGACACATCAGACATGGGTTCGACCCCTGGGTCAGGAAGATCCTCTGGAGAAGGGCATGGCAACCCACTCCAGTATTCTTACCTAGAGAATCCCATAGACAGAGGAGCCTGGCAGGCTGCAGTCCACGGCGTCACAAAGTCAGATATGATGAAGCGACTGAGCATGCATGCACTCTACTATCTGTTTTGGGCTTAAATAAAAAATTTTAGTGTAGCATTTTAATTCCTTTGTTGATTTTTTAACCGTATTTTAAGGGCTTTGTTAGTGATTGCTCTAGGTATTGTCCTATGCAGCTTAAATGATCATAATCCACTTTAGATTAATACTAAATTCCAATAAAACCTAGAAACTTTGCTGCAAGATGACTATTGCTTTCTCCTTCCTGATGCCATTATTAATATATATAGTATACAGTATATGTACATTATATATCATGTATATATAGCATATTATATATATTATATAGTATATATATAACCTAAATTCAGTGTTTCTGTACATAATCTTTTGTTCTTAAGTGTTGAAAAGAAATGAGAAAATATATATATATTTTTTTATGTTAAGCAACTTATCTTCCATTTCTAATGCTCGTCATTTCTTCCTGTGGATTTGAGTACATCCAATATCATTTCCTTTCAACTTGAAAGACTTCCTAAGACAGGTCGTCTAGCAGTGAATTCTCTCCATCTTTGTTTATCTGGGAACATCTTTATTATGCCTTCGCTTTTTAGTTAAGTTTTGTTTGATATGACATTCTTGGATGACAGCTATTTTTCTTTCAGCTCTTCTGTCCTCTGTTATTTAAGATAAGAAGTTAGCCACTAATTGTATTGGTGCTCTGCTATTTAAAAAAAAAAAAAAAAAGAGTCATTTTCCTCTTACAGTTTTCGGGATTTTCTCTCTGACTTTAACTGCCTGGCTGTCCTGTGTCTGTGACTCTCTTTGCCTTTATCTTATCAGGGGCTCATTGAGTTTCTTAGATATGTAAATTAATGTTCTTCATCCCCTTTGGGGAAGTTTCACCTGTTATTTCTCCAAGCAGTTTTTCTGCCCTTTCTCTCTGTCTGCTCTTTCTGAGGCCCTTCGTGTATGTCTCTTGATGTGCTTAATGTTATCCCACAGGTCTCTGAAGCTCTGTTTACTTTACTTCAAACTTTTATTTTCCTGTTCTTTCGTTGAATAGTTTCTCTTGCTTCATCTCCCAGGTTACTGATGTCTCTTTTGCCATCTTGGTCTGCTCTTGAGCTGTTCTAGTGAATGTTTATTTCAGTTACTGTGCTTCAACTCGAGAATTTTCCTTTGTTTTTTAAAATTTTTGTCTCTTGAGATTTTCTATTTGTTGATTGTTGCCATACTTTAATTTCTCAGACATGGTTTTATTTAGTTCTTTGAACATTTTTTTTAATAGCTGCTTTGTAATATGTATCTGCTGCTGCTGCTACTACTGCTAAGTTGCTTCAGTTGTGTCCGACTCTGTGCGACCCCATAGATGGCAGCCCACCAGGCTCCCTTGTCCCTGGGATTTTCCAGGCAAGAGCACTGGAGTGGGTTGCCATTTCCTTCTCCAATACATGAAAGTGAAAAGTGAAAGTAAAGTCACTCAATCGTGTCTGACTCTTCGCGACCGCATGCACTGCAGCCCACCAGGCTTCATCCATGGGATTTTCCAGGCAAGAGTACTGGAGTGGGGTGCCATTGCACATTTAGGGACATTCTCAGTTTCTATTTACTGCTTTTGTTTCTGGTTAGAGGCCATAGTGTCCTGTTTCTTTGTGTTATAATTTTGTTGTTGAAAGCTGGATATTTTAGTTACCATATTGTATCAACTCTGGGTTCTGATGTTCCCTCATGAAAACTGTTGTTACTACTCTTTTTTTCTGTTTTTGTTTTTTTTTTTCTTTGTAGAGACCATGCATAGGTCAAATCAGTGAAATCTTTTCAGTCCCACAATTTGATCACTTGTCTATTTTTTTTTTATTCTTGCTTTTAAGCTTCTGTCTGCATAGCTTGTGTTCATTCACTCAGTCATATCCAACTGTTTGTGACCCCATGGACTCTAGCCTGCTAGATGTCTCTGTTCATGGAATTCTCCAGTCAAGAATAATGGAGTGGGTAGCCATTTCCTACCCCAGATCTGCATATCTTGCTGCTGTTGCTAAGTCGCTTCAGTTGTGTCCAACTCTGTGCGACCCCATAGACGGCAGCCCACCAGGCTCCCCTGTCCCTGGGATTCGCCAGGCAAGAACACTGGAGTGGGCTGCCATTTCCTTCTCCAATCTGCATAGCTTAGTGGCCAAAAAATGACTGGCTAGAAACTGTGCTCAAACACATCAAGCCAAGTGTTCTGCCAGTGGAGCTGAATGTGCACAAGGAGCACATTCAAAGTTCAGGTCATTTTTAAGTCTGCTCTGGGTTTGCTTTCCATTTGATCCTTTGGGGATTTCTTTGGAAGGAATGATGCTAAAGCTGAAACTCTAGTACTCTGGCCACCTCATGCGAAGAGTTGACTCATTGGAAAAGACTTTGATGCTGGGAGGGATTGGGGGCAGGAGGAGAAAGGGACGACAGAGGGTGAGATGGCTGGATGGCATCACCGACTCCATGGACGTGAGTCTGAGTGAACTCCAGGAGTTGGTGATGGACAGGGAGGCCTGGCGTGCTTGATTCACGGGGTCGCAGAGAGTGGGACACGACTGAGTGACTGAACTGAACTGAACTGATCCTTTTGCATGTCTTCGATGGCTATACACACCTTCAGGGTTGACCAGGGGTCAGTCAGGGGTATGTAGATAGCTTGGGCCCAGTCTGAACTCCACTTTCACTTACATCTCAGCCAGGAACAGGCTTGCCCCAACCATGACTAGCGCTAGTAAAGCCGCTGGCCTTGCCTGCTTGCCTGCTGCCAAGGGTTATAATTAGGATTATAATGCCACTGACCTAGGTCACTGCTCCAAATCAACGGAGCCCCTTCAGACTCAGCAGCCAAGCTGCCAGTCCCCATGCAGCCTAACCCTGGCAGGACCTCTGGACTGACTGAGCCAGAGGAGATGCAAAGAGCACAAAGCAGCGACGCCACTGAACCCCATTGTTCTTGAAGTTGCTTTTTAAGTATAAGCACCTGTGAGACTGATATATCATTTTCGTCAATTTCCGGAGTGTTAAAATGGTGGTTTTGTCAGTTTTGCTCAATTTTATAGCTCCTTTCGAGGGGAAAGAGCTTGTCAACATCCTCACTCTGCCATAGCCAGAAGTAACCCCTATAGTTTGTAAGTCCTTTTACATTCATGGCCTCATTTGATCCTGACTCCTAAGTAAGATAGACAGAACAACTATTCTTAGTCCCATTTCAAAGATAAAGAAAATGAAAATCAGAGAGGTTAAATAATTCGCCCAGTATCACCTAGCGGGAAACTGTCTGAGCCAGAATTCCAGCTTGCTTTTCCATCCTTCAGGGCCTTTTCTATTATGCCATGGAGCCTGAGTGGGGCTCCATTGTGCCCTGAGCAAAGATGCTATCTTAGTTCAGGCTTTTAATAAGAAAATACCTACCATAGACTGGGTGGCTTAAACACAGACATCTATTTCTCACAGTTTTGGAGGCAGGAAGTCTAATATCAAGGTTCCAGAGATTTGGTTTTTGGTAAGGGCCCTCTTCCTGGCTTGTCGACAGCCGCCTTCTCACTGGATTCTCACGAGGCCTTTCCTCAGTGTGTGCACAGAGAGATAGATCACTGTCTTTCTCTTCTTAGAAGGGCATTAATCTCAGCATGAGGATTCTACCCACATGACCTGATCTAAACCCAATTACCTCCCCAAAACCCTACTTCCAAACACCATCACATTGGAGGTTAGGGCTTTGACCTAGGAATGTGGGGGGATGCAAATATTCAGCCCATGTGGAAGCTAACTCAGATCTTTATCTTGCTGCCTCAAAGCCTAGAAGGGCTTCCCTGGTGGCTCAGATGGTAAAGAGTCTGCCTGCAGTGCAGCAGACCCAGGTTCAATCCCTGGGTTGGGAAGATCCCCTGGAGAAGGAAATAGAAACTCCAGTATTCTTGCCTGGAGAATTCCATGGACAGAAGAGCCTGGCAGGCTACAGTCCATGGGATCACAAAGAGTCAGACCCAACTGAGCAACTTCACTTTCTTCCTTTGTTTTCTTTCAAAGCCTAGAGAATTCCATTGGTCCCTCAAGTTTGTCAGGAGCTAAACTTCAGGAGACAGAGGATAACGCCAGCCTTGCGTGCTGAAGCTGAGGGCCTTCTCTCTTCTCACCATTAAGATGAGAGCTGATAGCGGAACTTCTTCCTCCTCCAGCCGTGATACTGAGGGACCCTGTGCTCTTTCTGAGGGTAGCCCCTGAGTTATAACTATGGCACATGTTTAGTTTGATGTTAAGGTTTTAACAGTCATTTTCTTTTTCCGGCTTCCTCTGTTGAACTGTCCAGCAGAGAAAGGTGACATTTGCTTTAAGATCCAGGGATTTACAACCTCTTGAGTCAGAATATTATCTTCTGTGCCACAACAAAGGCTTACATTTGCAAACTTCGAAGCCTGACAGGATTTGCCTGACTCTGCAGAGAGTAGTCTAAGCTCGGCACTCTTGGAAATGACTGCGGCCACCTCTGAAATAGCCCCAGAGCCGTCAGCACGGGCAGACTCTGAAGGAAGAAAGTCCTGGACTGCTCTGTTGCTGATGTGCCATATGACTCCAGATGTTACAGCCAGTTCCCTAATGATGATACGTGCCTGCTCAGTCATATCTGACTCTTCAAGAGCTCATGGACCGCTGCCCACCAGGCTTCTCTGTCCATGGAGTTTTTGAGGCAAGAAGACTGGAGTTGGTTGCCATTTTCTCGCCTAGGGGATCCTCAGACCCAGGGATCGAACCTGGGTCTCCTACGTCTCCTCCGTTGGCAGGCAGATTCTTTACCGTTGAGCCACCTGGGAAGCTCCTGCCTAATGATGGTGGTATTGAGCATTGACCATGGACTAAACATTATGCAAGGAGCTTGACGTATAAAACCTGGATGTCCCAGACCTCCTCGGCCTATAATCTCATTGATTGTAGGAATCCAAATTTTCTGGATTTTCCCTCGATGACTTATGAGGGGAAAACTCACCCCTAGTCTTTTCGCGGGACTTTCTGTGAGACTTCAAGGGCCTCACATGTTCTCAACAAGAAGTCCGCTCGGGTCCCTTTACGTCACATTCCTTGTTAACATTCTCTCTTCCCACAAGCCCATAGGAAGGCAGTACCACACCTCTTGCCTTGAAGCTGGAGTCCACACAGCACCATTCTTCTGCCTGAGGGGCCTAGCCGTAAGGTGTCCCAAAGCTGCAAACCCTCAGACTTCCACACCGTCCACATTGCACCAAAAACATTCTGTTCCCTTGAGAAGGAGGATGGACCCTCACCCTAATTCTGTGCTAAAGCTTGGCCCCGAGGCACCTAAGCAGCGTTGCTGGTGTTCAGAATGTAACATTCCTTCAGCTTCCCAGAAAGGCTCAGACCTGACCCCAGGCTCAGGCAGGAGAGCTAACCTCCCTGTTTCTGCTGGGGGTCCTTTGCTGTATAATAAACTACACAAAACTCAGTGACTTAGAAAAACAGCCAGGTGTGATTTTTCACACAGCTGGCTGAGCAGCTTTGTGAGTCCTCCCCAGGGTGCTTGTGAGGCTATGGTAGCTGGGGTCCAGAAAAGCCTGAAGGGCTGTGCCCCTCTGTCCAGTGCCTTGACAGAGTCAGCTGGGAGGCTGGCGTCTCTCTCTTCCCCAAATGGCCTTCCCCCTTGGCTAGTTGGTCTTCTTTCATGGTGGCTGGGTCTCAAGAGAAAATATTCAGTAGGAAGGAAGCAGAAGTTACTGGTTCTCTTAAGGTCTAGGCCCAGGATGAGCACAGTGTCCCATCCCTGTGATGGCTATTTCAGTTGGTTAAGTAGTCCCAGGGCCAGCCAAGAGTCAAGGGAGAGAAAATAAACCCCACTTGCTGAAAGAGATTAGTGACAAAGAATTTGCAGCTATCTTTAATCCACTGGCATCCCCGCAGTTCCTGAGGCTGTCCCCAAGGAAACTTTTCCTCCTTGAGGGCTCTCTACTCTCCATGTAAATTAGTTGAGCAGCTGAATGCTGAGGAATCAGTTATCCCACATGAACAAGGTCAGTTTACTCTCAGGGGGAACCACATCAGGAATTTCATAAGGTCTTACTCAGTCAAGAGAAGTGGATTTTGTTATTCTTCAATTTACAGATGAAGAGACTAAACTCGGAAAGATTAGATGATTTGCCCAAGGTCACAGCTGCTGCTGCTAAGTCACTTCAGTCGTGTTCGACTCTGTGCAACCCATAGACGGCAGCCCACCAGGCTCTGCCGCCCCTGGGATTCTCTAGGTAAGTACTGACCAAGTCAGAATTCGAGCTCAGATCAGCCTAAAAAGCCCCAAAGCTCTTTTTGTTACCCCATCCTGCTTCTTATATCTCCAGGTCTCAGTTGTCTCCAGTGTGAGTTATGAAATTAAGTGAAGAACAGAATGTTTTTCAGGAAGCATTATAGCCCTAAAATTTTTATTATTCTTCCCCTCCTATCACCTTCCTGGTGGTGCTAGCGGTAAAAACCTGCCTGCCAATGCAGGAGATGTAAGAGACTCTGATTCAGTCCCTGGGTTGGGAAGATCCCCTGGAGGAGGGCGTGGCAACCCACTCCAGTATTCTTGCCTGGAGAATCCCATGGACAGAGAACAGTCCACCACGACACAGAGTCGAACACGGCTGAAGCGATTTAGCACACATGCACGCGCACATCACTTTCCTAAGGAAACCCATCTTCCCCCAGCTGCCTTTCCTGCTTTTCTGCATCTCTATTGACAAGATTTCCTCCCCATAGGATTTGTTTGTAAGCCTCTGCTACTGTTTCTTGTTTTTTATCCAAATGACTCTTGCACAGAAAAGTGAAAGTGAAGTAGCTCAGTCATGTCCAGCTCTTTGCGACCCCATGGGCTGTAGTCTACCAGGCTCCTCCATCCACGGAATTTCCTAGGAAAGAGTACTGGAGTGGGTTGCCATTGCCTTCTCCAGGGGATCTTCCCAACCCAGGGATCAAACCCAGGTCTCCCTCATTGTAGGAAGACGCTTTACTAGGGAAGTCCTCTTATACCGAGGTCCTTCAGATTCCTGGTGGAAGAGAGTTAAATTCTCACAGCTCTTAGTCCCATTAATGCCGTGAATATTCAATACGTTTCCTGCCAGCTCAGTCAAGGGTAGGAGTTTTCAGGGTATCTCTCCCTTGCTTAAAGGCTTTCCTGGGCTTCCCTGTTGCCATCAGGGCAAAATCTAAGCTCTTCAGCTGACACACAAGGCCTCTCAAGGCCTGCTTGGCTTCTCCCGTTCATCTCACACGGTCACACTGAGATGCCTACAGCTTCCTATAGGTACTTGTGTCTCTGTCGCCTTTGTTGCCATTGCCTAGAAAGCCTCCCTCCACTCCTCCTATCCCTAGTTAACGCTTACTTTTTCTTGAAGACACAGTGCATATATCATAAAGGAAGCTAGACCTAAAAGTCTGTGTCTCTCCTCCCATAGCACCTCAGGCATAACATTGTCATCTCACTACCTTATGTTGAAAGTAACTATTTATCTCTCTCCTTGCAAATACTGTGAGCTCCCTGAAGACAAGAATTGTGTTTCATTCTTCTCACACCACCTTCCTGTACAGTGCAGTCCTGCACAGAGCAGGCATCCAGCGAATGGTTGAAATGAACTCAGATTGGAACAAGCTGTAAACTCCATTAGGGCAAGGCTCCATTTGTCTTATTCATCACAAAACCCCCAGTGCATAACACACAGCAAGGGCTCAATAAATATTTGCTACTCATGCTGTTTCTTCTGCCTGAAATAAGACTCCTCATTCATTGCCTTATGTCCAAATCCTACCTATTCTTCAAGTAACTATTCCAATTCCCCATTTTCCACACCTCCGCTCTTGGCCCTGATGGAGTAACTGCAACTGGACTAGCCGTGCTACCATAAACAACTGTGAAAATGGACAAAATGTATGAAATTGCTGTTTTCAGATATTGGACGAAAGGCAGCACAAAAATACGGTCTCCAAGAGAAATAAAACAAACCATTTGAGCTGGTGGTTGCCCCAGCTCTCAATTTAGAGAAACTTTGAGAAACTTAGAGGGGAGGAGAGGTTAGACAGACTTCAGCTTTCCTACTGAGTTAGAGACAACTGACAAGTCTGGATTTGTGTGACAGGGTAGTAAGAAGAGAGAGTTGAGAAATTTACATAGACATCCTTTTGAGTCTCCAGCCACATACTAAGCTTCACGTATGTAGGGAAAGGTCCCAGAATACTGGACAAAGGGCATCTATTGGGGAAAGAGCAGCTATCAGAGAATAAAACAATACCAGGCAGCTGCATGCTAAAGCTCACACAAAGCTGAGAGATGTTTACGTTCTAAGCATCCAGAGTAGAGAGACCTCGTTAAACATCCCAGGCTTTCTGTTGAGACCCCCAAAAGACCATGCCTTAGGAATAGTGTTAATATACACATATAGTCTACTTTAAGCCTATTTTAATGAAGCCAAAATAAGCTTTGAAATGATCAAGCTAATCGTCAAGTAAATTAACTGCCTACCTAAATAAAAACACTTTTTAAAGGAAGACAACAAAAATTCAGACACGGAACATCCTAGCATGTGCAGTGTACAATCAAAAATTTCATGCAAAAGAGGTAGATATAGGACCCAAAGCTAGGAGAAAAGTGAGTGCATGCATGCTAGGTTGCTTCAGTCATGTCCAATCCGTATGATGCTCTGGACTATAGCCCTCCAGGCATGGGAGGGCTATCCATGGGATATCCATGGGATTCTCTCAGCAAGAATATTGGAGTGGGTTGCCATCCCCTCCTCCAGGGGATCTTTCCGACCCAGGGATCAAACCCACATCTCCTGCATGGCAGGAGAATTCTTTACCACTGAGCCACCAGGGAAGCCCAAGAGAAAAGTAAGTTGATAGAAATAGAAATTACAAAGATGATAGAATTAGCGGACAAGGACTTTGAAATGGCTGCTATAAATATGTTCAAGGAGTTAAAGAAAAATACAAATGTGAACTAACAGATAGAGAATTTCAATAGGTTAGTGGAGCCAGATAGAAATTCTTGAATGGAAAACTAGAATATTTGCAATGAAAATTTTCCAATGGATTTAACAGATTATATAATGTAGAAGAAAAGATCCATGAACCTGAATGTAGAAAAATAAAAATTATCCCACTGAAGCAGAGGAAGACAAGAAAAAAAAGACAGAACAAATGAATAGAATCTCTCTGACCTGTAGGACAATATCAACTGGTTCAACATGTAATTCAGTTCAGTTCAGTCACTCAGTCATGTCTGACTCTTTGCAATCCCATGGACTGCAGCATACCAGGCCTCCCTGTCCATCACCATCTCCCGGAGTTCACTCAAACTCATGTCCATCGAGTCAGTGATGCCATCCAGCCATCCAACATGTAATTAGGGTCCACTTAATATTTGATTAGAAGTTTTTAGGATCAAAGAAGGAGCAATAGGAGAGGAGGATTGTGAAATATTGATGAAATAATTAATGATGTTTTTCCAAATTTGTTATAAACCCACTGATCCTAGAAGTTCACAAACCTAAAGAATAAACACAACAAAAATCATAATTCATTTGTTGAAGACCAATTATAAAGAGAAAACTCTTTTAAGTGACCAGAGAAGGACACAAGTTCCTCCTTTTCTGTAAGCTGGTGTCTCCACATATAATGCTGCCTCTTCTTCACACTGTTATCTTTGTGCTACGCTTCATCTCCCCTCCAAGATTTTCGACTTTTTGATGGCCAGGAATTCATCTTACTGTGATGCTATCCCAGGGTATTACTACATCTTGCCAATAGTTGCTTCTCAGCGAATGTTTGTAGAGTGAGTGAATGAAGGACTTGAGTGACTAAAAATAAGAATAATGCAGATTGTTTATCAAATCCTGCACCTCTAAGCAAACAATTGCTAATAAGCAATAGGGTTCAGGTCATCCCACAAGGGAATTATACCTCCCCCTTCAAAATAATATATTTGAAACTACCATTCATCAAGTATTCACTGAATGCATGGCACTGAGGTGGTTCCTTTATACACACCTCAGTCTTACCATGAGAAAGCTAAGGGATAGATGGATAAGTAAATTACCTATTACATAGATAGTAATGGTGTTGCTAGGATCGCCTCTCAAGATTGATTTTTTTTAATGGTGCTTTACACCATTTTGCTGTGCTCCTTACACCCCCATTTCTTAATCATATATTTTCATACTTCTGTGATTTTGCTCACGATATTCCTTTCGTCTCTACGCCTTTTCTCTTATCCGCCAGTTAGAGCCCAGTTCCTTGCTCAAGGACACATCAGATGCTGACTTTGGCAGGAAGTAGGTTTATATACCACCAAGAATCTGTAAGGTAGAACCCGACTGAATGCCTTTGCTGTTTTAAGCCTTTAGGATTCTGAGATGAAAAGATGTTTTCTCCTCTAAAGAACCACACAATCCAATCAGATAGAAAGTCCCATGACAAGTGAGATGAGTACAGGACAGGAAGGAAGTGTGGGGACTTGGAGGACTTTAAACCAGCCTGGGCTTCCCAGGTGATACAAGCGGTAAAACCCTGCCTGCCAATGCAGGAGACCTAAGAGATGTGGGTTCTATTCCTAAGTCAGTTAGATCCCCTGGAGCAGGGCATGGAAGCCCACTCCAGTATTCTTGCCCTGAAGCCTGACGGACTACAGTCCATGGGGTCACAAAGAGTTGGACATGACTGAAGCAACTTAGCAGACATGCAAACCAGCCTGGGGTGATCACAGAAGGCTTCCTGGAAGACTGATACCCGAGATGAGTCTCAAGGATATGAGGACTGGCCAAAGTACAAAATACTGCAGTAAGGAAAAAAATCCCTGTGCCTACATCAGAGAACACAGTGGTAGAGGGGCCAGTCATTGGGATGGTGGGAAGAAATCCTCTAAAAAGCTGCCCCTTCTTCTAGTCTCTTCCTCTTTCCAGCAGGTTTTTGTAGGCCTGAATTCCTATTCTTTCTCCTAAGGGGAGGCTGCAGTGACTTTTAACTCCTGCTTACCAGAAGGCACAAAGAATTAAATTCCTTTTGAATGGATCTGCTTCAAGAGTGAGACATTAATGGCTCACAATTTTTCAAATTTAGGGAAAATCCATAGTTGTCCCCACTTTATAGCTTGGTATTACTGGATAATCAAGCTTAACTATTTTCTCAAACTAGAGTGGGGGTTTCCCTGCCCCCTTCCCTGCTCTTCCCAGCCGCCTCCACAGGCAGTGGCAAAGGGAGGGGGAGCCAGTGTTTTGCCTGGGCCCAGGCCCACATTGCTCTTTTTCTTCTAGACTGTGTAATTGGCCCTTGCAGACAGAGGTTAATTTCCCACTGTGAATTTCCTACCAAAGTAGCATGAGTCCTGGGGGGTGGAACCAGAGGAGAAATTGCTTCCAGGTGCCACCTGGTCTCCTCGCATGGCTATGAGGGAGGCCACAAAGGGGAAGCTCAAGGAGCAAGGGCTTTGGAAGAGCACAGACTGGGTCTGAGCTGAGCTGTTTACTAGCCAGGTTCCCTGGGGCTGGTGGTCTAGTCTCCAGGCTTCAGTTTGCTCTTCTGTAAAACAGGATATACCACCCTATTAACCATGGTAAGAGAGAAGAGCTTATATGAACAAACAACCTCTCGGTTGCTAGGTACAATACTGTCTCTACGTCCGTCTGTCTTCCTCCTAGAACACTTCCTTTCTTAGGTCTTTGGATAGCCTATATTCTGAATATTTCCCCTCTGTCAACAGGAAGTGATAATGATTTGTTTTTAACCCCAAAAGGGATGTGCAGTTTCAATGAGAAAATAGATGTATTTTAAAAGTCTCGGTTTCAATATTCCACCAGTGTTTCTTGGCAGGCCTCCACTGGCATTTTGGATGGGTGTTGTTACCACCGCTGACTCCAGGGCCCTAGGTATCAGTAGTCACTTCTTTAGTCATGGTGACCACCAAAACCACCTCCAACAACTCCAGTTAGATCCACCATAAACACATATGCACACCATGCACCGTGGGTGAAACCCCCGCCGCATGACAACTGGATCTCTCCTGTCCAGAGTGTGCCAGCTCTGCGTCCTGTGCCCTGAAAGCATTACTGTAGAACCAGCATTCAGATATGAAGCATGTGTTTAATGTGTGTTTATTTTTGACACCTTTTTCATAATTGCACCGGTAATACATGGTGGTTGGAAAAGTGGAACACTAGAAGTGTGTGACAAGTGAAAAACGAGAGTCCTCGGCATTAACATTTTAAACATTTATGCTGTTTTTAATAAAAGTAATAAAGCCACATATTAAAAATTCAAACAGTGCTAAAGGGTGTGAAATGAAAAGTCTTTACCATGAACCTCATCCTGTTGTGAAGAGTTTTAGTGCATCTTTCTAGAAATTTCTAGGCAGTGTCATATGTGTGTATACGCTTTCCAAATACACGTGGAATGATATACTCTGTGTGTTGTTCTGAAGGTTGGTGCTGGTCTGTTTTCCACTGAATAAGGTATCTCGTAGTTCACTTCCTCTCAGCACATTTAGATCTTACTCATGCACTCCAGTATTCTTGCCTGGAGAATCCCAGGGACAGGGGAGCCTGGTGGGCTGCCGTTTCTGGGGTCGCACAGAGTCGGACACGACTGACGTGACTTAGCAGCTTAGCATGCTTTTTAGCAGCCTCAGAATAGCCCATGGCATAGAGGACTTGGTTTTTTCCATCTTCACTGTGACAAACACTGCTGCGGTGAGATCGTGGTCAGGACCAGCTGCAAAGTCCCGTTGTGGGACTAAGAGGATACAGACCGGGCACCGGGGGTAGGACCCACCCAGGTAAAGCCAAACTGAGCCGCAGAGACCAGAAGAGCAGATGCCAGGAAGTCGGCTCCCTGGGCCCGGACCCAGCGCAGCCATTGTTGCCCCCTCTGTGGCCTCGACAGGTCTCTTTGGGCCATAGTTGCCTCCGCTGTAAAATTCGGGGGTGGGACAAAAGTCACAGCCATACCTCTAACATATCTGTGGTCTGAAACTGTGAAAATAAGTTCTAGGCTAAACACCGTGACCCAGTAAAGGAGGCAGAAATGGGAGCTGATCATTTTTATACTCTGCACTGGGCCACGACTACATTCCCGAGGCACCTCAGCTTGGAGGGCAGGGAGTCGTCAGGGAGGCGCCTCCATGGGGCTCGGGAGCAGCCCCCTGAGGCGAGTGCAGAGGCCCTGGAGCTGCTGAGTCTGCAGATGAGAAGGCTGAGCTGCGGGTTAAGTACTCTCCGTGAACACATCGCAGGCCTTCTCTGAAGAGAGCTCATAACGTTCATTCTTCATGTTCTCGGAAGATGAAGCAAGAGAAAAGGAGCTGAAATGAAAGCCCTGGAAATGTTCGTGGGATGGAGAGGGACTTATTTGATGATTAGGATTAAACAAAAAGTAGAAAGCAGAATTTGCTACCAAAGGATATGGGGCAAGTATCTCATTCTGGATGTATTCAAACATAGTTAAAACATCTGCCTAGAAACAGGAGAACAGGGCCCAAACTCTTTCTGGGTGCTCTCCTGCATCCTGTGATCCTTCCAGTCTTTTCAGTGCTACGTTCAGATCAAAACGTTTCCTCTGGTGAATGTTAACAAAATCAAGCAAATCTTGACACTAATGATTAGCATTCTAATGAAGAGTTGATATCAAACACAGCTGTTGATAGGCTCTAGGGTTCAATAGGGCTAATTTATTAATAAACCGGTTGCAGGCTTTTATTTCTTCCTTGTAAGAGTTGCATTATTCAGGTGTGCATAGAAGATTAAGCTTAAGGAGACGCAGCTGAAGAATGCAGTGGCTCAGGTTAGGGCCTGAGTGGTGTGGACAGAGCACAGAGAGAAAAAAAAGCTAAAGGGAATCATGAAAACAGAGAACAACTGAAAACCAGGCTATTTGTTGAGAAACAGCCCCCTGAATCTTGGCCCTCAGGCAGAGCAGAGATGATTGGCCTTGTGATTCCCTTAAGATTCAGGCTCATCTGTGAGGGCTGCTCACCATTTAATCCAAATGGCCCCTCTCTTAGGTATTAGTTTCAACTGCTATGTAACAAATTACCCCCAAATTTAGCCACTTAGAACAGCAACAACCACATTTATTATTTCACGCAGGTTTTGTGGGTCAGGAATTCACCAGTGGCTTCTCTGGGTGGTCTAGAAGAACCGAAAATTTTCATCACATTCTGTCTGCCTCGACATTCCAGGAGGACAGAGAGCCCAGAAGGAAGAGAGAGCTATGCCCAGTGAATTCAGAGTAAGAATCAAATTTTCCTCAGGGCTGGTACCCTTCTCCTGGTATACCCTAGCGTGAGGACTTGAGAGGAAAGGCAAGGCTCCATTAGATATGAAGGATCTAAGTGAAAAGCAGTGCCCTGTTTTGTTTGTGTGAGCTTTCTTGCTGGTGCTCCGACCTCAGGGAGCCCAGGGAGACCTGCCGGTAATTGAGGAAGTTGGCTGACCTTCCCTGAACCCAGATCCTATGAAGAAAAAGACTGAGGAGTAGAAGCTAAGCATTTCTGCATGACAAGAAAAAACAACATCAGCATTTTATCAAAGGAAAGTGGGAAAATATTTGCATTTTATGAAAGGCATTAATCTTTTTAACATATGGAAAGCCTTAGACTCAATAAATAGAAAAAATAAACAACCCAATAAGAAAAAATGCAAAGACATTACATCAATTCGTGTTGTTGTTGTTCAGTTGTTCAGTCATGTCCGACTCTTTGTAACCCCATGGACTGCAGCACACCAGGCTTCCCTGTCCTTCACCAACTCCTGGAGTTTGCTCAAACTCATCTCCATCGAGTCAGCGAAGCCAGCCAATCATCTCATCCTCTGTTGTCCCCTTCTCCTCCTGCCTTCAATTTTTCCCAGCATCTGGGTCTTTTCTAATGAGTCAGCTCTTTGCATTGGATGGCCAAAGTATTGGAGTTTCAGGTTCAGCATCAGTCCTTCCAATGAATATTCAGGGTTGATTTCCTTTAGGATTGACTGGTTTGTTCTCCTTGCAGTCCAAACATAAATACAAGTATCTGATAAACATGGGAAAATGCTCAAAGGGACTAATAAAGTGATGGATATTATTTTCATTTTTATTGGAGTATAATTGATTTACAAGGTTGTATTAGTTTCAGATATACAGTGTAGTGGATCTGGTATGTTGTTTTGTTGTTTAGTAGCTAAGTCATGTGCAAGTCTTTGTGAGCCCCGTGGACTGCAGCACGCCAGGCTTCCCTGTCCTTCACTATCTCCCGGAGTTTATTCAGACTCATGTCCGATGCCAGTGATGCCATCAAACCACCTCATTCTCTCTTATCACCTTCTTCTCCTGCCCGCAATCCTTCCCAGGATCAGGGTCTTTTCCAGTGACTCAGCTCTTTGCATCAGGTGGCCACATTATTGGAGCTTCAGTTTCAGCATCAGTTCTTCTAATGAATATTAAGTGTTGATTTCCTTTAGAATTGACTAGTTTGATCTGCTTGCAGTCCATAGGACTCTCAAGAGTCTTCTCGAGCACCAATTTGAAAGCATCTATTCTTTGGTGCTCGGTCGTCTTAGTGGTCCAGTTCTCACATCCATATATGACTACTGGAAAACCATGCTTCTAGTATACAGACCGTTGTCAGCAAAGTGACGTCTCTGCTTTTTAACACGATGTCTAGTTTTGTCGTAGTTTTCCTTCCAAGGAGCAAGCATCTTTTATTTTCATGACTGCAGTCACTGTGCGCAGTGAGTTTGGAGCCCAAGAAAAGAAAATCTGTCACTGTTTCTACTTTTTCCCCTTCTTTTTGCCATGAAGGGATGGGGATAGGATGCCATGATCTTTGTTTTTTGAATGTTGAGTTTTAGCCAGCTTTTTCACTCTCTTCTTTCTCCTTCATCAAGAGGCTCTTTAGTTCCTCTTTGTTTTCTGCCATAAGAGTGGTATCATCTGCATATCTGAGGTTGTTGATATCTATCCTGGCAGTCTTGATTCCACCTTGTGATTCATCCAGCCCAGTATTTCACAGGATGTACTCTGCATATATGTTAAATAAGATAACAATATACAGCCCTGTCAAACTCCTTTCCCAATTTGAACCAATTTGAAAAAGCTGGCTAAAACTCAACATTCAAAAAACAAATATCATGACATACTATCCCCATCCCTTCATGGCAAAAAGGAGAAAAAGTAGAAACAGTGACAGATTTTCTTTTCTTGGGCTCCAAACTCACTGCACACAGTGATTGCAGTCATGAAAATAAAAGATGCTTGCTCCTTGGAAGGAAAACTACGACAAAACTAGACATCGTGTTAAAAAGCAGTCCATTGTTCCATGTAAGATTTTAACTGGTGTTTCTTGACTACCATACAGATTTCTCAGGAGGCAGGTAAGGTGGTCTAGTATTCCCATCTCTTTCAGAATTTTCCACTGTTTGTTGTGATCCACACAGTCAAAGGCTTTCGTGTAGTCAATGAAGCAGAAGAAGATGTTTTTTTGGAATTCCCTTGCTTTCTCTATGATCCAGTGAATGTTGGAAGTTTGCTCTCTTGTTCCTCTGCCATCTCTAAATGAAGCTTGTACATCTGGAAGTTCTCCATTCATGTACTGCTGAAACCTAGCTTGAAGGATTTTGAGAATAACTTGACTAGCATGAGGAATGAGCGCAATTGCACAGTAGTTGAGCATTCTTTGGTGTTGCCCTTCTTTGCATTTGGAATGAAAGCTGACCTTTTCCAGCCCTACGGCCACTGCTGAGTTTTCCAAATTTGGTGATATATTGAGTGTGATACTTTAACGGCATCATCTTTTAGAGTTTTAAATAGCTCAGCATATACATACATCTACTCTTCTTTAGATTCTTTTCCCATATAGGCCATTACGGAGTATTGAATAGAATTCCCTGTGCTGCACAGTAGGCCCCTATTAGTTCCCTATTTTATATATAGCAGTGGGAAGTGATATATATATCACTTCGTGGGAAATAGATGGGGAAACGGTGGAAACAGTGTTAGGCTTTATTTTGAGGGGCTCCAAAATCACTGCAGATGGTGACTGCAGCCATGAAATTAAAAGATGCTTACTCCTTGGAAGAAAAGTTATGACCAACATAGATAATATATTCAAAAGCAGAGACATTACTTTGCCAACTAAGGTCTGTCTAGTCAAGGCTATGGTTTTTCCTGTGGTCATGTATGGATGTGAGAGTTGGACTGTGAAGAAGGCTGAGTGCCGAAGAATTGATGCTCTTAAACTGTGGTGTTGGAGAAGACTCTTGAGAGTCCCCTGCAAGGAGATCCAACCAGTCCATTCTAAAGGAGATCAGCCCTGGGATTTCTTTGGAAGGAATGATGCTAAAGCTGAAACTCCAGTACTTTGGCCACCACATGCAAAGAGTTGACTCATTGGAAAAGACTCTGATGCTGGGAGGGATTGGGGACAGGAGGAGACGGGGACGACAGAGGATGAGATGGCTGGATGGCATCACTGACTCAATGGACGAGAGTCTGAGTGAACTCTGGGAGTTGGTGATGGACAGGGAGGCCTGGCATGCTGCGATTCATGGAGTCACAAAGAGTCTGACATGACTGAGCAACTGAACTGAACTGAGTGTATATGTCAACCCCAATCTTCAAATTTATCCCCTCCCCCACTTACCCCCTAGTAGCCATAAGTTTATTGTCTACATCCATAACTTGATTTCATTTGTAGATCAGCTCATTTGTATCCATATTTTTAGATTCCACGTATACACAGTAGCGTGATATTTGTGTTTCTCTGTCTTACTTCACTCAGTATGACAGTCTTTAGGTCTATCCACATTCCTGCCAGTGGCATTTTTGTTCTTTTAATAGCTGAGTAGTATTCCACTGTGTATATGTCCCACATCTTCTGTATCCATTACTCTGTTGCTTATATGTCCAGGCTATTGTAAATAGTGCTTTAATGACTTTGGGGTGCATGTATCTTCTCAAATTATGGTTTTATCTGGATATATGCCCCAAAGTGGGACTGATGGATCATACAGTAGCTCTATATAGAGCTTCTCCATCTTTGGCTGCAAAGAATATAATCAGTCTGATTTCAGTATTGACCATCTGGTGATATCCATTTGCAGAGTCTTCTCTTGTGTTGTGGGAAGAGGGTGTTTGCTATGACCTATGAGTTCTCTTGGCAAAACTCTATTAGCCT
>SJYC01142040.1:0-12717 GCA_006408675.1 Madoqua kirkii
TAGTCAAGGCTATGGTTTTTCCAGTGGTCATGTATGGATGTGAGAGTTGGACTGTGATTTGGGGAAAGATTGAGGGTGGGAGGAGAAGGGGACAACAGAGAACGAGATGGTTGGATGTCATTACCAACTTAATGGATATAAGTTTGAGTAAACTCAGAGAGTCGCTGATGGACATGGAGGCCCAGTGTGCTGCAGTCCATGGGGTCTCAAAGAGTCGGACACGACTGAGCAACTGAACTGAGCTTACCTGAACTGACGGTAGCTCTATTTTTAGTTTTTTAAGGAAACTCCGTTCCATTCTCCATAGTGGCTATACCAATTTATATTCCTACCAACAGTGTCAGAGGGTTCCCTTTGAAGTCATGGATATTAAAATGCGTTTAAATATCTTTCATCTGTCAGATAAACAAGGGTTAAAAATTTTAAGACTATCCAGGGTTGCTCCAATTGTGGGAAACATATGATATAGGTAAAACTATAAAATCTACATTCTCTTTTGGAAGATGCTTCAGCCCTATCTTTGTGAAATGTTAGTTATTCTTGTTCTGTGACCTAATAATTTATCTTTGGGCATGTAAAAATACTCATTTGAGTTTTAAAAAAAATGTATGTGTGACATGTGTACATCAAATGTATAGTATAGGACCTGACATAGAGTTGGTATCAAACCAGTGACGCTTTATTTATAAATAAGCACTCATAAGGGCAGCATGCTTCTATGCAGTTTCCCTGTTTTCATTCATTTAATTCTCACAAAAACCCGGTGACACAAGCACTATTTTTATTCCATCTCATTTTACAGATGATAAAACTGAGGCATAAAGAAACTAAGGCCCTTGAGTAAGATCACAGATCTCATCAGTAGCAGAACCAGGATCCCATCTCTGACTGACTGGCCCTTGATGTTTACTCTGTTCCAAATACTGTGCCAGGCTTCATTGTTTTCATTCATTTAATTCTCACAAAAACCCGGTGACACAAGCACTATTTTTATTCCATCTCATTTTACAGATGATAAAACTGAGGCATAAAGAAACTAAGGCCCTTGAGTAAGATCACAGATCTCATCAGTAGCAGAACCAGGATCCCATCTCTGACTGACTGGCCCTTGATGTTTACTCTGTTCCAAATACTGTGCCAGGCTTCATTTACTAATACTTCATTTTCTTCATATTCTAAGCCTTATACCAATATAACAAGGCAGATGTCCAGTGGGGCCACTGTGACTGAGGAGCTGGAGTTTTTAATTTAATTTGAACTAATTAAAATTAAAGGTTTTTTTTATTTAAAATTTTAAATGGTTAGTAGCTCCAGAGTCTGTGTTCTTAATTACTTTGCCATTATAGGGATACCTCTTTTTGTTGCACTTTTTTTTTTTTTTAAATTAGGCTTCATCAGATGTTGCATTTCTTTTTTGACAAATTGAAGATTTGTGGCAACCCTACATTGATCACGGCTTTTGGTGCCATTTTTCCAACAGCACTCACTCACTGTTTGTCTCTGTGTCCTGGTTTGGTAATTCTCCCAATATTTCAAACTTTTTCATTATTATGATACTTATTACAGTGGTCGGTGATCAATGATGTTTGATGTTACTGTTACAAAAAGAGGATGACTAATTGAAGGCTGAAGTGATGGTTAGCATTTTTTTTAGAAATAAAGTATTTTTTAATTAAGGTAGGTACAAGTTTTTAGATGCAATGCTATTTCACATATATTAAGACTATATATAATAGAGTGTAAACATAAATGTTATATGTACTGGGAAACCAAAAAACATTCCTGTGACTTGCTTTATTGTGATATTCACTTCGTTGCCTTGATCTGGAACTTCATGTCTCTGAATTATGCCCATGTTGGTTATGATTAGTAATACTAGCAGTAGAAGCAGCAGCAACACTCTTCTGTGTCATTGGAAGGAAGGCTTTTACGGCAGAGCTGAATCAGAGGGGAACAGCTGCCTCTGGAATGAGCAGTGAGCTCCTTGTGCCAGGAGGTTCGTCGGCAGTAACCTCGTCTTGAGAGAAATTCAGGCATTGGATATGGGAAGGCAGATAAGGAAAGGGATGGGCAGTTGTTGATATTCAGGTCCAGTCAAGCCAGGAGACCCTGATCCCAAGAGACAGATGCAGTCTACACCCATCATCCCACTAACAGGTCAGGTGAGAAGCTGTGTCACCAAAATTTTCCTTTTCGAGTATTCTCAAGGGCATCTCACGTCTCCGAGGAGGAGGAATTAACATTTACTTGATATTTACCCTGTGCCAAATACCGTGCCAGGCTTCGTTTGTAATATTCTAAGCCTTACACCAATATAACAAGGCAGATGTTGCAAATCCCCATTTTGCACTTGAGGACACTGAGGCTCAGAGATACGAAGTAACTTATTAGCGATCACAAAGTAAGAGGCACAGATGGGGCTGAACTTAAACCTGTCTGATCCCGAAGCCTCACCCCCTTGTCTTCCAGATGAGAAATCTGAGGCTCAGAGCAACGCAAAGAATCCAGAGGCAGGAAGGCCTGAGGACTCGCCCTGGCTCACCTCCCCTTCTTCTTCCCATGGCTGAGATCCCCTCCCCATGTCCCTGATGACCAGCCACCTCTTCTAGAACATTCCCTGAGGTCTCCTATTGCATAACTGAGAAAATGAGGTTCTGCTTAGGCTGGCCATTTTGCTCAACATCCAAGAAAGTCACAGGCTGGGGCTCAAAGCCAGTGCTTCTGACTCAGTGTCCTAACCTGCCACTCAGTGACTCCCCAACTTCCACTCCCCAACTCCCACCATCCACTGCCTGATCCCACAACCCTATTCCCTTCACCTACCTCATTCTACCCTACCCCCCACTCCCCTCAACCCAGCACCCCCACAAAGATCAGAAATTATCTGGGACCAAGATAGGCCAAATCCAGGGGCTGAGCAGGGCTTGCCTTTTATTCTGATACATCTCTTGGGTTGATAAACACTCTCTGAGTGGAACACCTCCCCTCTGCCAGTCTTCAAACAAGGCCTCTCCTTGCCTTCCGGAGGCCCCAGGTATCCAGCACATACACAGTATCCTCGGTTAGACTGTGAACTCCCCAGGGGCAGAGCTGTGCCGTCCATCTGTGTCCCCAGGGCCTGGGGCAGGGCCTGGCACAAGCTGGCATCAGTAATGTGTTTTTGAGCAGACAGCAAAGGTAAAGAAGCAAAGCAGAAGCAGAGAGGGCAGTGGAGCCCATGACGTGTGGCATTAGCAGAGGTTCCAAACCCCCGGAGAAGCAGACAATACCAGTGGGTGATACAGGGCCTGGGGTGCATCAGTTGGGCATCAGGAAATGATATCTGACATGGAGAGCCATCTATTGGCCTTTGGATAAGCCCCTCTGAGGGAAATACATTAGCTGGGCCTGGCTGGATTGTGAGGCATTGCAGCTGAAAGGGAAACTGGCAGCCAGGAGAGGCAGGTCCCGAGGGGATGTGAAAGCACCCCCAAGGCAGCAGGGCCAGTGGGGGTGTGAGGAGGGCTCGAGGAGCAGTGTCCAGCTTATCTCCTTGAAGCTTGATGACTCCTGCCCGGACTGGACTGGACTGGCAGCGGGGGGACCCTCTGAAAGAAAGTCAAGGCTAACAGGACTATCGTGATTTACAACATCAGGATCTATGACCTGACGTGTCACAAAGGCATGGATAGCTGAACAAAGTCAAGATTCTGTTAGTAAGGGCCTCTGCTGTTGGTAAATAGCCCAGAGTGGCTGCTATCAATGGAAAATGATACAGTTAACTCCCCCTCTCCAAGGCTGTTAGGGGATGCAGTGAGATAATGAGTGTGAAAGGGTCTTCTGAAGCCTAGAAGACTTGGTGCACAGGATAGAGTGTTACTATCCTTTAATAATTTTAATTGCATCATAGGATAATGATGTATATCAAGTACCATGTCAAGTACCATACCAATATCAAGTACCATAGGATAAGAGAGGGTACTTGAATGCAACCATCCATTCTGCTTGTGGTTGTGTTCATCGAACCATTCTTTCTTGTTCATGGAAAGCTCACACACATACATGTACATGGAGATATAAGACTTATCAGCATTTGAAAATAGACTGACACTTCACAGTCATGAGGTGATGGATCTCAAAGCTGTCTGCAAGGCTGGATGCCTGGTGTGGGGTGGGTGGGGTTGTTAGGGGAAATGACATGGACGTGGGCATCAGACAGGTGTAACTTCCAACCCAGCTTCTACGGCTTCCACACCATGTCTTGTCAGGCATATTAGTTACTTTCTCCAGATTTGTTCCCCAATCTGAACCACAGGGATGGTGACCCCTCTCTACAGTACTGTGAGAATTAAAAGGTCAAGTGCATCAAGCACAGAGCAGGCAGTGAATCAGTGACACCAGCAGATGCTGATGGAGAGTTATGCTGTGCCAGGTGCTTTGATGACCTGACTCAAATCCCCCAAAAAACCCTGTGAGGAAGGTATATCATCATCCCTGTTCTACAGAGAAAGAAACTGAGGCTTGGGGAACTTAGCACGCTCAGGATTCTACTGCTCATAAGGGGCGGAACCAGGACTCGAACTCTGGCAGTTGGCTCAAGTCCGTTTCCTGATCTCTGCGTTAGTCTGCTACTATCAGTGATGTCCGTGGCACAAAACCACCTCTGTTGCTTCCTTATTACGGACCTTGGATCCATTCTGTTCATCCCTCCAGGCCCCAGTTCCCTCATGTACAAACCCACAGGTTGGGCTAGAAGACTGTACTTCCTTTTAAGCTTCACAGAGAAGTGATGAGGAGCTCAGACTGCGGTTGAAGTCGGCCACTTGGGGCCACCTCCTGACTCTTCCGTTCCTTTTCAGCCCTGTGACCTTGGCCAACTGGACTGATCCCTGCAAGTCGAGGTTTCCTCATCTTTGTTGAGGGCAAGCTTTTGCTGTAAGGATTAAAATGGATGCGTGTCTTTACATGGCTTGATACAATATTTGGCAAATAGAAGATTCCCAATCAGTGGTAGCTGTTGTTGTTAATAGCAAGTCTTCCTTCTCTCTCCTACATAAAATTCCTCTGAGAGCAAAACACTGTGTTTTCCAAGGCAGAAAGCCTGAGGGCAGTTTCTTTCAGAAAATCATAGACTTACAGAATGTAGTCACTTAACCTTCTTTGAACTTCTCTGCTCCCCTCTGCTAAATGGGAGTAATAAAGAGAAACTTGGAGAGCAGATATGAGGATTAAGTGGAACAGCATAAGTCAGCTTGGCTAGTTTGTATAGTTGTTGTTCAGTTGCTCAGTCAACCCCACGGACTGCAGCACTCCAGGCTTCCCTGCCCTTCACCATCTCCTAGAGCTTGCTCAGACTCATGTCCATTGAGTTGGTGATGGCATCCAGCCATCTCGTCCTCTGTCTTCCCATTCTCCTCCTGTCTGCAATCTTTCCCAGCATCCAGTGGCTTTTCTCATGAGTTGGTTCTTCACATCAGGTGGCCAAAGTATTGGAGCTTCAGCTTCAGCATCAGCCTTCCCAGTGAATATTCAGGGTTGATTTCTTTTAGGATTGGCTGGTTTGTTCTCCTTGCTGTCCAAAGGACTCTCAAGAGTCTTCTCAAATACCACAATTCAAAAGCCTCAATTCTTTGGTGGGTCAGCCTTCTTTATGGTCCAGCTCTCACATCAGTAGATGACTACTGGAAAAGCCATAGCTTTGCCTGTATGGAGCTTTGTTGGCAAAGTCACGTCTCTGCTTTTTAATAAGCTGTCTAAGTTGGTCATAGCTTTTCTTCCAAGGAGCGAGCATCTTTTAATTTCATGGCTGCAGTCACCATCTGTAGTGATTTTGGAGCCCAAGAAAATAAAGTCTGTCACTGTTTCCATTGTTTCCCCATCTATTGGCCATGAAGTGATGGGACTGGATGCCATGATCTTAGTTTTTGAATATTGAGTTTTAAGCCAGCTTTTTCACTCTCCTCTCTCACCTTCATCAAGAGGCTCATTGGGGCTCTATGAGAGCTTAGAAAGCGACCTGTGTAACTCTGGAAATTTTCAGCTAGAGACTCAGAGAAGTTGGGTGACTTAATTCAGGTGGCACTAACCACTGGTGGTTCGAGAGCCCATGGTACAGGGGCTGGCCCTGGATTCCACCAGAAATCCTCCCCACCTCTACTTCAGACGTGTGTGTGTGTGGGGGTGGGTGGGTGTGCATGTGTGTGTGTTTGCATGCATGTACACTTAGTGGTGTCCAGTTCTTTGCAACCCCATGGACTGTAGCCTAACAGGCTCTTCCGTCCTCAGGATTTCCTAGGCAAGAATACTAAAGTGGGTTGCCATTCCCTTCTCCAGGGCATTTTCTCAACCAGGAACTGAACCTACATCTCTTGCATCTCCTGCATTGTGTGTGTGGGTGTGCATGCGTGTGTGTTTGCATGCATGTACACTTAGTGGTGTCCAGTTCTTTGCAACCCCGTGGACTGTAGCCTAACAGGCTCTTCCGTCCTCAGGATTTCCTAGGGAAGAATACTAAAGTGGGTTGCCATTCCCTTCTCCAGGGCATTTTCTCAGCCAGGAACTGAACCTACATCTCTTGCATCTCCTGCATTGAAAGGTTCTTTACCACTAAGCCACCCAGGAAGCACAGACATACCCGCAGTTCATACTCATCATTACTTAATTCCAGGCCTCTGCACATGCCTTTCTCTCTGCTGGGGACACTGAAGCCAGCCGCACATGCGCACACACACAAGCACCGCCTGCAGTGCCGCTTCCATCTGGCCGAGTCCTGGTTCACCTGTAAGCTCCTGCTTAAACACCACTTCCTGCAGCAAAGTGCCGCTGTCCCCGAGGCTCCAATAATTAAGGGCCTGTGCTTTGTGTCCCCGGCCCCTAGCACTGTGGGGTAATTACCCATTCAGCGTTTGCTCAGCCATCACAGTGGAACTTCTCAAAGGTGGGGAGAACCCAATCTGATTCTCTTCCCCAGCTCCATGGGGATGCTGGTTGGGTCCCCTGTGGGCTTGCTGAGCACTGAGTGGGCAGGACTAGCTGGCAGGATACTTCACAAGGATGCTTGGCCTTCTCCCCTAAGAAGGTGGCACTCTCCTCCTCTGATAGTCCAGGGACCTGTGCCAGATCACACAGAACCCATCCTCCAGCCTCACCACAACACTGCACTTGGCATGTAGGAACATCCCTAGTGTCTTTCCTACCCCACCGGCACCTCTCTCTTCTCTCATTTCCCAAACCCCGTGACATCCAAGGCAGATGCGGTCCACGTGTGCCTGCAGGAAGCCCTGGGGATGCTGCTTCTCTGGCTCTGCCCAAGAAACCCCTGAGCAGATTTACCCTCAAGCGTCACCCAGCGCCCTCCCCTCCAGGAAGCAAGAAATCCCATTTGCCAGCAGCACTCCGCCTCTTTTCCCCAAGGGAGTAGCGTGAGATCTGAACTCATGGGCTTGAGATGCTGAATATCTTCAGCATTCAAAATACAAAGTCGTCCCTCTCCAGATGAGCCTTTTTGGTCAAAAGAAACAAAACGAGCCAACATCTTTGTTTCTTTTCCAATCCAGTGCCCTCCATCAGGGTGACCGTCCTCCCCCGGACAGTTTTAGAGATAAGGCTTGCCGCTAGCTAGTTATGTTGATTTCTGGCTCCGTTCTGGTGTCCAGTTCCCCAACCCAAGGCTGCAGGTGAGGCCTGGGTGTAGAATCTACCTGCTTGGGTTCAGTCCTGCTCCTTCTCCTGAGAATAGACTCCAGTCTTCTGGAGCTCATTTTCTTTGTCAGTGAAATGGGAACAATAGTACCTGCCCATAGAGTTGCCAGAAGGACTGGGTGGGATATATATGCATATGATATGAATGACTGCTGGCCGAGAAAGCCCCGTGCTGGCAAGACAAGGTGGTATGCCAGCCGGAATGCGGGCTCTGAAATCGGCCCTAGATTTGTGATTTATGACCTGTAGATTCTCAGGAGGTCTCTTGGCCTCTCTGTGCCTCCTATGTTCATCTTCAGAAGGGGAGCTTCTATAGTATATAAGCTCCGAAAGGACAGTGTTATGGGCTGAATTGCACCTCAACCACCCCCCCCCCAAAAAAGATAAGTTCAAGCCCTAACCCCCAGTATCCCATAATGTGACCCTCTATGAACATAGATAATTAGTCAAGATGAGGTCAACCTGGAGGAGGGTGGGCTCCTAACCCAATATGACCTTCCTTCTAAGAAGACGGCCTCATGAAGACAGAGACAGGAGGAGGGGGAAGGTCATGTGACATAAAGGCAGAGATTGGTGTGATCCAGCTGCAAGCCAAGCCAGAGACTGCCAGCAACCACCAGAAGCTAGCACGAGGCAGAGGATGGTTCTCCTGCAGGCTTCAGGGGACCGTGGCTCTGCCAGCACCTGGATTTGGGACTTGTAGCCTCTTGAACTATGAGGCCATACATTGCTTTCATTTCAAGTTACTCAGTTTGTAGCACTCGGTTCCAATAGCCTTGGAAACTAAATTAATACAGGCAAGCATTTCACATGATTCTGTCTCTCAGGGTGTCCCCAGCTCCTAGCAGAGAGCCTGACGTGGGATTGGGGGTGGGGGGGAGCTTCCGTAATTGGGGAAGGATGGAGTGACGCTTCTGTGAAGGTTATGACGGAAAAGCATGTGAAGTACTCACACAGATCATTCTTTTCCCTTCCCTTTCGATGTCAAAGGCTCCTTTCTGTACAGAGTAGAGTTTGGGATTAAAACCAGCCATGTTTTTCTCCCAGTTGTTGCCTAAAACCTCCTAAAGGGCCCCTGGCTTTGAGAGCCTTCCTCTGGGGCCGCTCAGCCTGAGGGAGGCCCGGTTCCTGGGGGGCAGGGTCCCCAGAAGCTTTCCCGGGTTTTTCATGATTCCCTGAAGTGGGGCTAGAGGGATTTCTGGAAAGCTTGGCTCTCAACTACATATGTGCTTTCCCCCCAAAAAAATGTTTCAACAAGCTCTCTGGAAACCTAATGGGAAGGAGGCTTTGGCACAGTGAGCAGGCTCGAGAAAAGCTGTTTAGAATCAGGGCATTTATGCGGGAAAAGTATTTAAGGAAAATTCCTCACTATATCCATACGTTCACACTGCAGGGCTTTCTGGTATTTTTAAAAAACCTTTTGTTGAAATATTGATGAATACTCAAAAGCAACACAAACAGTAACTATGCAATTCTGGCTTTATTTTATAAGGAGCTTTGTTTTTTCCTAGTTAATATTTGCCCAGTTCATTGATTACACTGATCCTTGACCCACCCCGCCCCCCTCCCCTGCCCACAGTAAGACTCTCTAAAAGAGTGATTTTCTAGGAAAAACTCTGGCTGTGGGCTCAGGTGGCCTGGGCTGGAAGGCCAGATCCACTCTCCCCAGCTCTGGGTTTTGAGCATATTTAACTTCTTTAAATAGATTGTCCTGTTCCCATGGCTGGTGCGCAATCAGGGAAGGAGACTTGAATTTAAAAGCACACATTCTTGTTTATCACTCTTACTCAGATAATTTTCGTGGCACAGGTATGGGCTTTCCAGCCTGACAGACCAAGGTCCAGAACCCAGTCTTGCACCTGACAGCTGAGTGACCCCAAACAGGCTCTCTGTAAGCCTTAAATTCTGCATCTGTCCACTGGAGAGAGCCTACTGCCTTCACGGAGGTGTGAAGTTTCAGTGAGATGATGTATATAAAGCTTCCACGGTGCTGCACACACAGTCGATGCCCAGTTAGTGCCCTCCCCTCTTTCCAGCAGCCTGGCCCTCTTCCATCCTCAGCTCCCTGTTTCCTGCCTCTTTCCTCTTGACCTAATACCTCCGCCTCCCTGTAATGTCTGACCAGAGGTAGGGCTTGGCAATCAAGTTGTGCTCTTCCTGTGTCTCAGGGCCTGGAATTTTGCAGCTGTGTAAATTGAATAGGGCAGAGGGTGCTATATATTATGTCTGTATGTATGGTGTATATGTAGATGTGTGTATGTGTGTGTGTGTATTTTTAAAACGCAGTGGCTTTGGGAACAGCTGTTGAGAAACACTTTCTTAATCAAAGGTGAGGTGAAGTTGCTCAGTCATGTCTGACTCTTTGCGACCCCACAGACTGTACCCTACCATGCTCTTCCATCCATGGAATTTTCCAGGCAAGAGTACTGGAGTGAGGTGCCATTTCCTTCTCCAGAGGATCTTCCCAACCCAGGGATCAAACCCAGGTCTCCCACATTGTAGGCAGATGCTTTACCATCTGAGCCACCAGGGAAGTCTTTTCTTAATCAAATCTCACTGCAAAAATGCAAACTGAAGGTTTCCTGTTGAGCAGAGTGTTCTGTGACTGCAGGTTGTTCAAGGCCTGCCATAAATTTCAGTGGCTCCTTGGTCATGTTTTGTCCACAGATTTTGACAGACAGAGATAATCCAGCCTGCCTGGTGCCCTCCCTCTCCCCCACATGCCACAGAAGGGGGCTTCTCTCTGCCGGGCTGATTCGAGCCTCCAGAGGCCTGCGTTGTTGGTCAGTTGCTAAGTCATGTCGAACACTTTATACCCACATGGACTACTGCTTGCCAGGCTTTCCTCTCCTTCACCATCTCCTGGAGTTTTTTCAAATTCATGTCCATTGAGTCAGTGATGCCATCCAATCATCTCATCTTCCATCGTCCCCTTCTCCTCCTGCCCTCAATCTTTCCCAGCATCAGGATCTTTTCCAGTGAGTCAACTCTTCTCATCAGGTGGCCAAAGTATTGGAGCTTCAGCTTCAGCATTAGACCTTCCATTGAATATTCAGGATTGATTTCCTTTAGGATGGACTTGTTGGGTCTCCTTGCAGTCCAAGGGACTCTCAGTAGCTTCTCCAACTGCACAGTCCAAAAGTATCAACTCTTAGGCACTCAGCTTTCTTTATGGTCCAACTCTCCCATCCACACTTGGATATAGTAAGAATCAAATAAGATCATGGATGTGAAATTTTTCTGTAAACTGTAAACACTATTCACGTGTAGACATTGTTTTTATTAGTAGCTCGATAAGTTAAAATAGATTCCAATATGTAGTGGGTACCCACTGTATAGATCATTCTGTGGGCTGTGAACATAGGGAGGTAAGTAAAACCAGTGCCTGCCCTCAAGGAACTCACTAAGAACACGCATGCATAGTGGCCTTTGGCTTACAATATGCACATCTGTCACCTGGACCCTGGACACCTCTCAAGGTTCATTTCTCAGCTCTCTCTCCTCCTTACACTCCTCCAGCTAAACTAGCCTCCTTGCTGTCTCTCAGACGAACTTGCTTCTGGGGCGTGGACTTTGCAGTTGCTGGGCGCAAGCACTCTGGCTGGAAAGCTCTTCCTTTACTTACTTTGGGTCTCTGCTCAAATGTCACCTCCTAAGAGAGGCCTCCCCTGACCACCTTACTTAAAACAACACATTCATTCATGCCATCCCTCCTAGCCTCTTATTGTAGTAAACTTTTGTTTATAACATTTATTATCTCTTGATCTTGTTCTGCAGAGCAATTTGCTTACCTGTTTTTTTAAATTTATTTTAATTGGAGGCTAATTACTTTACAATATTATCATATGTGAAATAGATTACCAGTCAAGGTTCAATTACTTGTTTATTGATTTTTCTCCTCCACTTGAAGGAGGGCTTCTGAGGGCAAGATTTTGTCTTCCTTGCCCATCAGCAATGCTTCAACAGTGTCTGGATAGGGTAAGCACAAAATAAGTGTTTGATGAAAGAATCAGTGCCTGCTTCTCAATAACAGAAAACACAAGTAACTCAGTTTTCAAACAGACGAATGATCTAAATAGATATTTCTTCAAAGATATTCAAATGGCCAATAAGCACATGAGAAGAAGCTCAACATCATTAGCCATTAGGAAATGGCTAAAACTCAAAAACCACAGTGAGATACCACTTCACACCTACTAGAATGGCTGTCATCAAAAGTCAGACAATAACAAGTGTTGGCAAAGATATGGAGAAGTTGGAACCCTCTAACACAGCTGATGGGAATATAAAATGGCACAACTACTTTGGAAAACATCCCAGCAGTCCCTCAAAAGATTGAACACATTTACCCTACAATCTAGCAGTTCCACTCCCAGGTGTCTACCCAAGAGAAATAGAAACTTGTAAGCACAAAAAACTTGTATATAGATGTTTGTAGCAGCATTATTTGGAAGAGCCAGAAACAACCCACATTTCCAACAGATGAATGGATAAATACAATATGGTGCTTCTGTACTGTGCAATGTCATTCAGCAGTAAAATGAAATGGAATCTTGATCTGTGTTACAACATGGGTTAACCTTGGAAACATATTCAGTAGAAGAAGATAATCACAAAAGCACATGCTATATGATTCCATTTACATGAAATGTCCAGAATAGGCAAATCTAGAGATGTAGATTAGCTATAGAGAAGTAGATTAGTGACTATCCAGGGCTACAGAGTTTTGGAAGGAAATGGGGAGGGACTGGTAAATGACTATGTGGTTTCCTTTTAGAGTGATGAAAATATTCTGAAGTTTATCGTGGTGATGGTCACACTACTCTGTGAGTATACTAAAAGCCACTGAAGAATAAACTTGATGTGGGTGGCTTGCATCAGTTCAGTTCTGTTCAGTTGCTCAGTCATGTCCAACTCTTTGTGAACCCATGCACTGCAGCACGCCAGGCTTCCCTGTCCATCACCAACTCATAGAGCTTGCTCAAATTCATGTCACTGAGTCAGTGATGCCATGCAGCCATCTCATCCTCTGTTGTC